>JAPDNY010000004.1:1689261-1911761 GCA_029375565.1 Gekko gecko
GAAGCCTCAGATCTGCTGGGCTGTTTCAAAACACTGTACTGCGTGTACATCCACAGGACCCGAAATGGCTTAAAAAGCAGATTATACATTCTCAAAAAATAAAAGAGAGGGCAGTAAATACGTAAGAGGCGCCTTAGAAACCAGCAAGATTTTCTGGGTACAACTTTTCCAGAACTAAAGTTCCTTTTGTCATATCTGACGAAGGGGGGAGCTTCTGGAAAGACTGTACCTCGAAAGTCTTGTTGGTTTCTAAGATGCTACTAGACTTGAATTTGCCTCTTGAAAGCAAATACCCCGAAAATCAAATTGGTGTCTAACGGGCTACTGGACCAAATCTAGACTTAACCACTACTCCGGTTTGGTGTAATGATTAAGTGTGCAGACTCTAATCTGGGAGAACCGGTTTTGACTCCCCGCTCTTCCACATGCAGCTGCTGGTGTGACCCTGGGTCAGTCACAAGTTTTCTTAGAGCTGTTTTCAAAAGAGCAGTCCTTGAAAGAGCTCTCTCAGCCCCACCTACCACTCCACTTGCAGCTGCTGGATGGCCTTGGGTGAGCCATAGTTCTGTCAGAGCTGTTCTCTCAAAAGCATTCCTCAAAATAGCTCTCTCAGCTCCACCTACCTCACAGGGTGTCTGTTGTGGGGAGGGGAAGGGAAAGGCATTTGTAAGCCACTCTGAGACTCCGAGTGAAGGGCGGGGGGTTAATCCAATCTCTTCTCTTCTTCTTCTACCGACTCAGCTGCCGTCCCAAAACTAGTAAAGACATGAGAGCAGTAACAAGAGATGGGTCTGCCATCCCACCCCCAGAAGCCGAAAGGATGAAAGGGCAGAGTCAGGTTTACAGCAAGATCCTTCAAATCACTGCCAGGTTTTGCGTTGGATTACTACCTCCTGGACTGCATGAAGGACAATTTTAGTGTTTGTTCCTGTTTGTGTTGTGTGTGTGTGCTTTCAAAAGAACTTTGTGTTATCTATCTTGATCTAGTTTCTTTGTGTGCGCCTAGCACATAGTTCCTGGGGCGGGTATGCTGCTATAAAGATTTATATCCATCCCAATCTCCCCTATTTTATAAAATCAGTAAAGCATTATTTAATTCTTGTAATGGGTAACGGCTGGAACAAAGAACACAGTACTTACATTTTACCTACTATATACACGGTTGACTCACAGAATCGTAGAGCTGGAAGGGACCATCAGAGGCCTGAACTGCCCTGTGACCAGTGTTCCCTCTAAGCTGAGTAAGTGTGAGCCAGCTCACAGTTTTTTAGCCTCTGGCTCACTTTTTTTTTTTGGTCTTAGCTCAAGAAGGATGGCTCCAGAGCAGTCTAATTTATGCAGCGGCCAAATCGCTCGCTCACAGCTTTAATGCCGGTAGCTCGCAAAGTAGGATTTTTGCTCGCAAGACTTCACAGCTTAGAGGGAGCGTTGTCTGTGACTATACGGGAAAGAGATTTTGTAGTAGACGGCAGAATACAGAAGTTAGTTCAAAGCCTGTCTTTTTAGGGTTCCCAACTCCAGATTGGGAAATTTCTGGAAGTTTGGAGGCAAAGCCTTGGGAAGGTGAACTTTGAAGACCTGGGCGGGGGGGAAACGACTCAGTTCCCTCTAAGCTGTGGAGTCTTGTGAGCAAAAATTCTACTTTGTGAGCTACTGGCATTAAAGTTGTGAGCAAGCAATTTGGCTACTACATAAATTAGTTTGCTCTGGAGCCCTTTCTTCCTGAGCTAAGACGAAAATGTGTGAGCTGGAGGCTAAAAAACTGTGAGCTAGCTCACACTAACTCAGCTTAGAGGGAACCCTGTCTCTATAGAGCCCACCCTCCGAAGCGGCCATTTTCTCCAGGGGGACTAATCGGAACAATCTGAAGATCATTTGAAATTCCAGGGGATCTCCAGGCAATGCCTAGAAATTGGCAAGCCTGCTTTGCACCCTTGGGGTTCGCTCTCCGTCCTCCACACAAGCTGCTCTGCCAGGAGCAGGAAACGGAATTCAAAGAGTTCTTATGAACTGCAAACAGCTTGTAACACCCACTAAAATCTAAAACGATACGTACAGTTAGGATTGCCAGCTCTGAATACCTGGAGATTGGGGGGCGGAGCTTGGGGAGGGCGGGGTTTAAGGAGGGGAGGGGCCTCAGCTGGGTATAATGCCGTCGAATCTACCCTCCAAAGCAGCCATTTTCTCCAGGGGGACTGATCTCTGTCATCTGGAGATTAGTTATAATGGCGGGAGATCTCCAGGTGCCACATGGAAGTTGACAACCGTCTGTACAACAGAACATTATTTTTTTACCCTATTTCTGCTTTCAGACTGCCTCAAAAATAATGACTCCATGGAGACCCAGGCCCTCAGCTGCCAATCTGCCATAGTATCATAGAATCACAGAGTCGGAAGGGGCCCTAGAGGCCATCTAGTCCAACCCCCTGCTCAGTGCGGGATCAACCCAGAGCATCCCTGACAAGGGTTTGTCCAGCCACCGCTGAAAGACTGCCAGGGAGGGGGAGCCCACCACCTCCCGAGGCAGCCCATTTCCACCGTTGCACAGCTCTTACTGTAAAAAAACGTTTTCCCTAAGATCCAGCTGGAACTTTCCCGCTCGTAATTTAAACCTAGGATTGTGAGTCCTCTCCTCTGCTGCCCACAGGAACAGCTCCCTGCCCTCCTCTAAGTGGCAGCCCTTCAAATACCTGAAGAGAGCAATCCTGTCATGGAATCATAGACTCACAGGAAGTTAGAGTTGGAAGGGACCTTGCAGGTCATCTAGTCCAACCCCCTGGACTCTGCAGGAGCGTAGCCGAAAGAGAGCCCTACAGCATCCCCTAAAGATGGTCGTCCAGCCTCCGCTTGAAAATGTCCAGCGAAGGAGCATCCACCACCTCCCGAGGCAGACTGTTCCACTGCTCGACCACTCTTACAGTTAAGAAGTTTCTCCTCATATTTAGCCGGTATCGACTCCCTTGTAATTTCCACCCATTAGATCTAGTCCGTCCCCCCTCAACCTCCTCTTCTCCAGGCTAAATATTCCCAAATCCCTCAGCCTTTCCTCACAGGGCTTGGTCTCCAGGCCCCCGATCAACCTCGTTGCTCTCCTCTGCACCTGCTCCGTATATAAAGCCATGTCCAGAAAGAGACACTACTGACTGAGAGCCAGTTTGGTTGAGTGTGCGGACTCTAATCTGGGAGAACTGGGTTTGAGTCCCCCCTCCTCCACTTGCACCTGCTGGATGACCTTGGGCGAGCCATAGTTCTGTCAGAGCTGCTCTGGAAAAAGAGCCGTTCCTGTCAGAGCTCTCTCAGCCCCACCTGCCTCACAGGGTGTCTGTTGTGGGGAGGGGAAGGGAAAGGAGTCTGTAAGCCGCTCTGAGACTACTTCAGGTAATGAAGGGCAGGGTATAAATCCAATTTCTTCTAACCTCCTCAACCACATTCAGATCCCAGTAAGGCCTTGGATCACTTACAAGTTCTCTCAGAGCTGTTCTCTCAAGGGCAGTCCTCAAGAGAGCTCTCTCAGAGCCACCTACCTCACAGGGTGTCTGTTGTGGGGAGGGGAAGGGAAAGGAGATTGTAAACCGCTCTGAGACTCCTTCAAGTAGCGAAGGGCAGGGTATAAATCCAGTCTCCTCCTCCTCTTCTTCCTCCTCCTTCCCTCAGAGCTGTTCTCACAAGGCCAGTCCTTGAAAGAGCTCTCTCAGCCCCACCTACCTAACAGGGTGTCTGCTGTGGGGAGGGGAAGGGAAAGGAGATTGTAGGCCGCTCTGAGACTCCTTTGGGGAGCGAAGGGCGGGGTATCAATCCAATCTCTTCTTCTTCTTCTGATTATATAGCTACTGGGATTGCCAGCTTCCAGCTGGGGCCTGGAGATCTCCCGGAATTAATCTCCAAGCTGCAGAGATCCGTTTCCTCCGAGAAAATGGCTGCTTTGGAGGGTGGACTCTGTGGCATTACACCCCGCTGGGGTCCTTCCACTCAAACCCCAGCCTCCCCCGGCTATACCTACAAATCTCCCGCAATTTCCCAAACCAGAGTCGGCAACTCCGACAGCTATAAAACATTCTAGATTAGATAGGACTCTGCAGATCCCAAGTCAGCACGCAGGTGTTCCATGGGGCTGAGCCGATCTTAGAAAACGGCAAGAAAGGATATGAAGGAACCCTGGGTATGGGGTGAGGAATCGCACCTCTCTGTCTAAACAGAGCGAAGAGTGCTTTCTTTGTGCTTTTGATGGAAGAGCTCTGTGCCACCCGGGAGACGTTCTTCCGATAGACGATATTACTTTCCCTTCCTTTTTTCTCTGGAACGAAATCAGCGACGGCCATCGAAAACGAATGCTTGTTAACATTACGTCATTTCCCTCCGACGGCATCTTTTAAAGGCAAATTTAAGTTTTATTCTCGCCTTCGGGTCGGCTTTAGATTCTGATCGACAGATTCATCGCGGGGGGGAAAGAAGAAGACGCCCGGCTCTTGTTTGAGGAAGGGAAGAGCAGAGCTATAACTCTTCCCGTCTCTGCTCTTCCTCCCCCCTAATCTGGTTCTACCAAGCAGACTGAGATGTCTTCCAGCACTTCCCCCCCCTTCTGCTGGTCTTAAAACACAGAGAGTTTCCACCCGTCTGGGGCCAGATTACACAGAGAGCGATTTCAAAAGGAGTTTCCTTTCATTTGGCCCTCTGCTCATCTCTCAACTGCAGTGCTGAGTCGACGCTTCATACTCCCTACGGTGGATCTGCACTGCCTAGGGTTGCCAATCTCCAGGTGAGACCTAGAGATCTCTCAGAATTGCAACTGTTATCATAATGCCCCTGTATGAATCGATGGTGTGGCCTCGTTTGGAGTACTGTGTGCAGTTCTGGTCACCACACCTCAGAAAGGATATTATAGCATTGGGGAAAAGTGCAGAAAAGGGCAAGTAGAATGATAAAAGGGGTGGAACGCTTTCGCTGTGAAGAAAGGTTAAAGCGTTTGGGCTCTTCAGCTTGGAGAAACGACAGATGAGGGGTGACATGATCGAGGTTTATGAGATTATGCATGGGATTTATACCCCGCCCTTCACTACCCAAAGGAGTCTCAGAGCGGCTTACAAACTCCTTTCCCTTCCCCACAACAGACACCCCATGAGGTAAGTGGGGCTGAGAGAGCTCTGACAGAAACTGCTCTTTTTCAAGGACAGCTCTTATCAGAACTACGGCTTGCCCAAGGTCACACCATCAGCTGCACGTGGAGGAGTGGGGAATCAAACCCGGTTCTCCCAGATTAGAGTCCGTCCACTTAACCACTACACCAAACTGGCTCTCTCTGGGCCTTCCATTTTCCTTAGGTTTGGTCCCACACACATCCCTGTCCACTCTTAGCACTTCTAGGGGCCCCGAAGGCCTCCTGGGCTTCACCTGAAGCTACAGATTTTACCCTTTGAAATTTGATGTAACCTGGAAGTCACATCAACAGACTGAGAGCTGCCAACTGGCCAGATTTTTACCAACCCAACCAGAACTTCGTTCTGCAGAAGCCAAAGCAAGCATATATATAAGGGGGGGAGAAGAAGAAGAGACTGGATTTATACCCCTCCCTTCACTACCCGAAGGAGTCTCAGAGCGGCTTACAAACTCCCTTCCCTTACCCTCCCCACAACGGACACCTTTGTGAGGTAGGTGGGGCTGAGAGAGCTCTTTGGAGGACTGCTCATGAGAGAACAGCTCTGAGAGAACTTGGGACTGGCCCAAAGTCACGCCAGCAGCTGCAAGTGGAGGAGTGGGGAATCAAACCCCATGCTCCCGGATTAGGGTCTACGCTCTTAACCACTAAACCAAACTGGGTCTCAATGTACAAGTGCCTGAAGGGGAAGGAAGGGAGCGGGGGAAGAGATTGGGAAGTTTAAAAAAAAGGAAAGAAGAAGAGAAGAAATTAGATTTATACTCCGCTCTTCACTACCTGAAGGAGTCTCAGAGCGGCTTACGAACTCCTTTCCCTTCTCCTCCCCACAACAGACACCCTGTGAGGTAGGCGGGGCTGAGAGAGCTCTTTCAAGGACTGCTCTTGAGAGAACAGCTCTGCTAGAACTTGTGACTGACCCAAGGTCACACCAGCAGCTGCATGTGGAGGAGTGGGGAATCAAACCCAGTTCTCCCAGATTACAGTCCACACTCCTAACCACTGCACCAAACTGGCTCTCTGAAACCCTGTGTGCCCTGGATTTCTGTTATTTTCCTACTTTCTATACCAGGTCGGAACTTTTTAAAACAAGACACACCAAACCCCTTTCAGAGAGGGAAGGAGGTATTTGGTTTCACTTCTGAAGCTGCTTCCCATCAGAAGGGAAAGGCACTCTGTATGTGCCCAGAAGCACTGTGCTTATTTTTTATTCTGAAAAACAGAAATGTTTTTAGCCTCCGGCTCACACATTTTTGTCTCAGCTCAGTGGCCAAATCGCTCGTTCACAACTTTAATGCCAGCAGCTCACAAAGTAGGATTTTTGCTCAGAAGACTCCACAGCTTAGCGGGAGCATTGGAGGTGGTGTGAAAATAGACTGCTAATTCTCAGAATGCAAGTTGCGTAGAATGGGGATATTCTCAGTTCAAGCCCCACCTAATCAATGAAGCAACGAGGTAGTCTTAGGAAAGCCTCATTTCCCTCCACCTCATTTACCAATCTGCAACGTGAAAACGAGAATACTGGCCTACCTTACATAATGCCCCTGTATAAATCATTGGTGCGACCTCATTTGGAATACTGTGTACAGTTCTGGTCGCCACACCTCAAAAAGGACATTATAGCATTGGAAAAAGTGCAGAGAAGGGCAACTGGAATGATAAAAGGGTTGGAACACCTTCCCTATGAAGAAAGGTTAAAACGCTTGGGGATCTTCAGCTTGGAGAAATGACGGCTGAGGGGTGACATGATCCAGGTTTATAAGATTATGCATGGGATTGAGCAGGTTGAGAAAGAAATACTTTTCTCCCTTTCTCACAATACAAGAACTCGTGGGCACTCCATGAAATTGCTGAGCAGTCGGGTTAGAACAGATAAAAGGAAGTACTTCTTCACCCAAAGAGTGATTAACATATGGAATTCACTGCCACAGGAGGTGGTGGCAGCTACAAGCATGGACAGTTTCAAGAGGGAATGAGATAAACATCTGGAGCAGAAGTCCATCAGTGGCTATGAGCCACAGGGTATAGATGGGAACTCTCAGTCTGGGGCAGGTGATGCACTCTATTCTTGGTGCTGGAGGGGGCAGCAGTGGGAGGGCTTCTAGTGTCCTGGCCCCACTGCTGGACCTCCTGATGGCACCTGGTATATTTTGGCCACTGTGTGACAGAGTATTGGACTAGATGGGCCATTGGCCTGATTCAACATTGGCTTCTCTTATGTTCTTAAGGCTGTACATGACGTTTACTGCTGTCTCAGACACTGTACAAGGGTGGGGTTTTTTTGTATTTTGTGTGCATGCGTGTTTGTGTGCCCATGTCTGGAAGTCATGGCAACCTCTGGAGACTTCTATTGGGGCACGGAGGGCGTTCAGAGAAGTGGCTTGACAGCCTGCCTTCGCCTCCCGACCCTGGTATTCCTTGGAGGTCTCCCATTCAAACACTTGCCAGGGTCGGCCCTGCTTAGCTTCTGGGATCTGACAAGATCGAGCTTGCCTGGGCTACCCAGGTCAAGGCAGATGCTGTACAAGTTTAATCAAATAAATATGCTTATACATACGTACGAATAAAACGACACTTTGAGCGGAAGAAGCCTTCGTTTTGCTTTTAGAAACTGAGATTATGCATGAGACGCGGCTAAGTACCCTCCAGGTATTCCCTCCTGTGCAAGAGAGGAAGCGTGACTGTGTAAATGGTGCCTGTCAGACTGTTTGCAAGTAAAATAATTAACCACGGGAAAATATTGCTACCCAATTAATCAGGGGCGCTTTTTCAATTGAGCGAAAGGTGATTTCACCGACTGATGTGCTCCCGCGAACCAGCCCGACGCTGCAAATGTAATTACAAAGCGCTCCTTTGAAGTTATACGACACTGAAACTTGGGGTGGGGATAAATTAAACCTTGAATTCTCAGGATCCTAAATCCTATGGCGGGGAAGCACTCTGGCACACAAATCCTTTGCACATGTTTCAAGACCTCAGCCTGAGACCTTGGAGAGCCCACTGCCGGTCTGAGCAGGCGATACTGTGATGGACCAAGAGTCTGATTCAGTATGAAGGAGCTGGTATAGTGGTTAATTGTGCGGACTCTAATCTGGGAGGAATGGGTTTGATTCCCCACTTCTCCACTTGCAGCTGCTGGATGACCTTGGGTCAGTCACGAGTTCTCTCAGAGCTGTCCTCTCAAGAGCAGTCCTTGAAAGAGCTCTCTCAGCCCCACCCACCTCACAGGGTGTCTGTTGTGGGGAGGGGAAGGGAAAGGAGTTTGTAAGCTGCTCTGAGACTCCGAGTGAAGGGAAGGGTATAAATCCAATCTCCTCCTCCTCCTCTTCTTCTTCTTTGTCCATATGTTAATGGCGCTTTGGACTGAGTCCATCTTAACACGGGGGTCCCCGACACAGTGCCCGTGGGCGATATGGTACCTGTTGATACCTTTCCTGGTGCTTCTCAAGAGTTTTTAGATAGTGGGTAGGGCCAGGTGGAGCTTTCGGTCAGCAGGGCTTCTGGGTAACTATCAAACATTTGATTGGCTGTGCAGGTTTTAAAAAACATTGCTTTGGGAGCAGCTGCCAGCGCAGCCGAAGGCTCTGCACACCATGTGGCAGAAGGTGAGCTGTGGCTGCCATTTTGTGGCTGCGCCCGCCACGTTCTGTCTGAATTTCCAAATTTGGAGGCGATACCCACAATTGGAAGACGACACCCCTCGCCCCACTAAAACTATTTCAGCTTCTCTGTATCCTCCCCAAAACCTTTTCCTCCTACTGCACAAAGACAGGAAGGGAGCCAGCACGGTGTAGTGGTTAAGAGTGTCAAAACTACGGTCTGCGAGGCCCAGGTTCGAATCCCCACTCTGCCATAAGAATAATTCACATCCTTGCACATTATACTCCTTTTCATAATTCAAACAAGTGAAAAGCAATACTGAGGTCACATTCCGACTCTACAACTAACAGATTAAACTTAAACCCAGCCCGGTTTGTAGCCTCTTCGTTTCCTATTCCCTTATCCTACCCCGCCTATGAAAGCACTGTACGACTCTCTTTACATAGCATTTTCCTTAATACATCCTTTAAATCTTCCAATAAGTTATTACGCATTCTTCTGCCTTCTTTTCTATTCATTCTATCATTATTGTTTCTCTTATCTATTTCTGTACCAAGAAAAAGAAAAAGAAAGCTGGACAGGGTCACCTCTGATACTGGGGCTGAAGAGGGGACCCCTTCAGCCGGAGGAAAGCCTCCTCCCTGTTACTAGAGGTCTTCGGAGAAGCACGCCCTTCATCTCCTTGCCATACCCACAGGCTATAGCTGCTTCTGTATTATTTATCACTTTCTGTACTTTTACTAGCCAGTTTGCTGAGAGTCAGTTTGGTGTAGTGGTTAAGTGCGCGGACTCCAATCTGGGAGAGCCAGGTTTGATTCCCCACTCCTCCACTTGCAGCTGCTGGGTGACCTTGGGCAAGCCATAGTTCTGTCAGAGATGTTCTTGAAAAGAGCAGTTTCTGTCAGAGCTCTCTCAGCCCCACTTGCCTCACAGGGCGTCTGTTGTGGGGAGGGGAAGGGAAAAGGAAATTGTAAGCCACTCTGAGACACCTTTGGGTAGTGAAGGGCGGGGTATAAATCCAATCTCCTCCTCCTCTTCTTCTTCTGAGAGCCAGTTTGGTGTAGTGGTGAAGTGCACGGACTCTAATCTGGGAGAACCGGGTTTGATTCCCCACTCCTCCACTTGCACCTCCTGGACGACATTGGGCAAGCCGTAGTTCTGACAAGAGATGTTCTTTTTTAATATATATAGATATAGATATAGATATAGATATAGATATAGATATATATATATAAAACAAAGATTTTTATTGGAATATATTCAACATTGTTAAACACAATTTCCAAATCCACTTATAAACTATATCCCTTCCCCCCCTCCCCCTAATAGGCTTCCAACACTGCTATTGCCAATAACAAAGAAAATTTAACAGTAATCAGGTTTAAACTTATAGCAATCGATAAACCAGGTAACATGTTTTTTGTATACAGAAATCTGACTCATCTAACATTATTCCATTTTCAATAAGAATCAAGGTTATACATTTTCCCTTTCATTTTATATTCAGTTTCCATATATATTTTCAGGTCTTCCCATTCACTTAAGTACTGTTCTGCCATTTGTCCATTTAATTTTTTAGTCATTTTGTCCATTTCAGCTAAAAATAGCAGTTTTCTTAACCATTCCTGTATATCCGGTACTTTGTCCGATTTCCTTTGTTGCGCAAAAGCCATTCTCGCTGACGTGATCATGTACCATAATACTGTTCTCTTTTCTTGCTTAATAGACAAGAACTGTTCTTGAAAAAGAGCCATTTCTGTCAAGAGCTCTCTTTTTAAAAAAAAATAAATTTATTAAAATAACGACATGCTACATCAAAAATACACAGTGCTAAGCAGAGTATAATAACAAGCAATATAAAAAACTGATGAATAAATTTAAGCAATTTGCTTTAAAAGACTGTAACTACATTAAGGCTTAAGCCTAAGAGCACTTTTGAATAAAACTGTTACTGAGTTTGATCGGAATAAACATATTTCGGCTGAAGGCTGGTGTTAAGAGGATGCTAATGGAGACTTCTTGTTGTTGTTCAGTCGCACAGTCGAGTCCGACTCTTCGCGACCCCATGGACCAGTTTACGCCAGGCCCTCCTGTCTTCCGCTGTCCGCTGAAGTTTGCTCAATTTCATGTTCGCTGCATCGGTTACACTGTCTAACCATCTCATCCTTTGCCGTCCCCTTCTTCTTTGACCTTCAATCTTTCCCAGCATCAGGGTCTTCTCCAGTGAATGCTCCCTTCTCATTTGGTGGCCAAAGTATTTGAGCTTCAGCTTCAGGATCTGGCCTTCCAGGGAACAGTCAGGGTTGATTTCTTTTAGGACTGAATAATTTGATCTCCTTGCAGTCCAAGGGACTCTCAAGAGTCTTCTCCAGCACCATAGTTCAAAAGAATCTATTCTTCGGCGCTCGGCCTTCCTTATAGTCCAACTCTCGCAGCCATGCGTTACTACGGGGAATACCATTGCCTTGACCATGCGGACTTTTGTTGGCAGGGTGATGTCTCTGCTTTGATTGACTACAGTGCAACAGTTGTAGTGATAGGGTACATTATACTGTTTTATGTCCATAAATGTAACCAGGAAGCATAAGCCGAGTTGTTTGGAAGTAACTCGTTCTCTGCCGTATATTGTAGGTAGAAGAACCAGGTGCGCACAAAGGAGGATTGTGTTGTATGGAAAGTTGTTTGAGCTATATTTAAGGTGTCACTTATTTTGTCCATCAGGAATTGTTCCCACACTTTGTTTCTCCAGGCCTCTAAACTTGGAGACCTGTCAAGAGCTCTCTCAAGCCCCACCTACCTCACAGGGTGTCCGTTGTGGGGAAGGGAAGGGAAAGGAGTTTGTTAGCCGCTCTGAGACTCCCTTGGGTAGTGAAGGGAGGGGTATAAATCCAAACTCTTCTTCTCTTCTTCTACTAAATACTTCCCGCTTAAGATACAGTTCTAAATACCCTACTTATTATTTTTTTAATATATTTATATATATAATTGCTCTCAAAATAGTCTTATTCACTGCCACAGGAGGTGGTGGCAGCTGCAAGCACGGACAGTTTCAAGAGGGAATTAGATAAACATCTGGAGCAGAAGTCCATCAGTGGCTATTAGCCACAGGGTATAGATGGGAACTCTCAGTCTGGGGCAGGTGATGCACTCTATTCTTGGTGCTGGAGGGGGCGGCAGTGGGAGGGCTTCTGGTGCCCTGGCCCCACTGCTGGACCTCCTGATGGCCCCTGGTATATTTTGGCCGCTGAGTGACAGAGTGTTGGACTAGATGGGCCATTGGCCTGATTCAACATTGGCTTCTCTTATGTTCTTATGTTCTATCAAACTATTTGCCAACACAAACTGTCTCCTTTTAAAACATCTTCGTCTATTGATTTGGTCAGTTCTTCCAGAAGCCACCCTTCACTACCCAAAGGAGTCTCAGACTGGCTTACAGTCGCCTTTCCCTTCCCCTCCCCACAACGGACACCCTGTGAGGCAGACGGGGGCCGAGAGAGCTCTTTCGAGGACTACTCCTGAGAGAGCAGCTCTGAGAGAACTTGTGACTAACCCAAGGTCACACCAGAAGCTGCATATGGAGAACTGGGGAATCAAACCCAGTTCTCCCAGATTAGAGTCCACGCTCCTAATCACTACACCAAACAGCATATGGAAGGCCTCATTTTAAGAACAATAAGGTATGGGCGTAGGCCCTCTTGGGGCTACTTCCCCATCCCAGCCAAAATAAACCCAGAGGGGGGCGCAAACTAAGTGCTGAGGGGTTCAGGTGCCCTCCCCATTGCACATAAGAACATAAGAACATAAGAGAAGCCAATGTTGGATCAGGCCAATGGCCCATCTAGTCCAACACTCTGTCACACAGCGGCCAAAATATACCAGGTGCCATCAGGAGGTCCAGCAGTGGGGCCAGGGCACCAGAAGCCCTCCCACTGCTGCCCCCTCCAGCACCAAGAATAGAGTGCATCACCTGCCCCAGACTGAGAGTTCCCATCTCTCCAATGTGGTTGAGTGCGCGGACTCTAATCTGGGAGAACCGGGTTTGATTCCCCACTCCTCCACTTGCACCTGCTGGATGACCTTGGGCGAGCCATAGTTCTGCCAGAGCTGTCCTTGAAAGAGCAGCTCTCAGTCAGAACTCTCTCCACCCCACCAACCTCACAGGGGGTCTGTTGTGGGGAGGGGAAGGGAAAGGAGTTTGTAAGCCACTCTGAGACTCTGAGTGAAAGGCGGGGTATAAATCCAATCCCTTCTTCTTCTCTTCTTAAAAACGTTTCCCCGCCCCACTTTATACGTAACTGGGACAGACCTCGAGGCACGGTTGCCAACCTCCGGGAAGTGCGTGGAGACCTCCTGGATTTACAACTGCTCTCCAGGTGACAGGGATCAGCGGCTCCGGAGAAAATGGCCGCTTCGGAGGGTGGACTTTGCAGCATTATACCCAGTAAGGTCCCTCCGACCCCAGACCCTGCCCTCCCCAGGCTCTGCCCTGCCCCAGATCTCCAGGAATTTCCCAACCTGGAGCTGGCAACCTGACCCAGAGGGGAGGTCCTAAGCAAATCACTGTCTGCCATCATGCACAGCCTGAACTTCAGTGGGAAAGGAGCACCCAAGGGTGGGAGGAAGCCGGGTCATCGGAAAGGCCATCTCAACTGTAAGCAAAATACAGGAAAAGATATATTTACTTCGCCTCCTCCTCCTCCTCCTCCTCCTGCCGCTGTGCAGCCCAAGGCTGCATTTAACAACTGCACGGGCTTCGTGCAAAGGTTGAGAGGTTTAAAACGCTGTGCTAAAAACACACCACCGTTTTACGAGCAGAAAACGTCAAATATTGCCAGCCTGCCTCTGCAATGCCAGCTTGCACAAAAGAGGTTGCATAAAAAGAACCGGCAGCCTGGGCTATCTTTTTTTTATGGGACCTATTAATTTAGAACCGTGACAGTGTCCGCGATGGTCCCTGAGCGGGGCCACGGAACGCTCACAAACACTGTAACCGCTCAAGGTGAAGATGCCAGCGTTGGAAGGCAGACAAATGCTGCAGTTTTTGTAAAAAGTACAGGTGGGCTTCGAAAACCCTCATGTCGAGCCCCAGAGGCATAAGGAGGTCTATCTGCTGGAAAGAAGAGGCAGGTGTGTGAGACAGCTGGAGTTCGAAGGATCGACCTGCCAGGTCCCTTCCAACTCTTACATTCTATGATTCTATGAAAAGTCCGCATGGTCAAGGCAATGGTATTCCCCGTAGTAATGTATGGCTGCGAGAGTTGGACTATAAGGAAGGCCGAGCGCCGAAGAATAGATTCTTTTGAACTATGGTGCTGGAGAAGACTCTTGAGAGTCCCTTGGACTGCAAGGAGGTCAAATCAGTCAATCCTAAAAGAAATCAACCCCGACTGTTCCCTGGAAGGCCAGAGACTGAAGCCGAAGCTCCAATATTTTGGCCACCAAGTGAGAAGGGAGCATTCACTGGAGAAGACCCTGATGCTGGGAAAGATTGAAGGTCAAAGAAGAAGGGGACGGCAAAGGATGAGATGGTCAGACAGTGTCATCGATGCAACGAACATGAAACTGAGCAAACTTCAGCGGACAGCGGAAGACAGGAGGGCCTGGCGTGATGTGGTCATGGGGTTGCGAAGGGTCGGACTCGACTGTGCGACTGAACAACAACAACATGAAAGCTACAGCTAAGGAGCTGAGAGCTGAATGTCGAACTGAAAGGGGTTGTCGGCTGTGGAATAAGAAGATGGGCGAAAGAAGCAAGCACAACCATGGAGACGAGAAGAAAAAGGGGTCCCAGACTCAATGCTCCCCCTACGCTGTGGAGTCCTGTGGGCAAAACTCCCACTTTGTGAGCTACTGGCACTAAAGTTGTGAGCGAGTGATCTGGCAACTGCATGAATTAGTTGGCTCTGGAGCCATCCTTCCTGAGCTGAGACAAAAAATGTGTGAGCCGGAGGCTAAAAAACTGTGAGCTAGCTCACACTAACTCATCTTAGAGGGAACGCTGGCTGCAGGGGGGATGACGGGGGGCCTAGCTACAGGAGAGTTTGGGGTCGGTAGGCAGGGAGAGAAAGAAAAAGGATGGGGAATTCTGGAGCCGGAGGAACCGTGTAATGGAATCCCAAGGGCCAAGGAAGACCAAAGCAACCAGGATGGGGCTGAATGTTATATATTCACTAATCTAGTGGTCTTCAACATTTGGTGTGGTGGTTAAGTGCGCAGACTCTAATCTGGGAGAACTGGGTTTGATTCCCCACTCCTCCACTCGCAGCTGCTGGATGACCTTGGGCAAGCCATAGTTCTGGCACAGCTGTTCTTGAAAAAGAGCAGCTTCTGTCAGAGCTCTCTCAGCCCCGCCTGCCTCACAGGGTGTTTGTTGTGAGGAGGGGAAGGGGAAGGGAAAGGAGTTTGTGAGCCCTCTGAGACTCTGAGTGAAGGGCAGGGAATAAATCCAATCTCCTCCTCCTCCTCCTCTTCGTCTTCTTTTCAGATTCGGGTCCCCCCCATTTAACATGCCTTGCAGGAAGTCATGTGACAGGAAAAGGATAAGCACAGAGCGTGGGAGGACCGAGGCACAGGTAGGCAGGGAAGAGAAACAGCAGAAAGGGACCACTTTTGTTGGCACAGGAGTCTCCAAATCAGCTTAGAGGGAACACTGCGACCACAGATACTTTATTTTACATTTTATAACAGCAGCTAGAATCTTATTTGCAACGACATGGAGGACACTGAAAATCCCAACGCTTAATGAGTTGATGACGAAGATCATGGAATGTGCTGAAATGGACAGATTGACAAATATACTAAAAGGAAAAATGGAAGAATTTATGGGGCCATGGAAGGCTTTCTGTGACTAGTTAAAACATAAATGCTGAGAAACTAAGACTAAATGAACAATAATAAAGATGGTTATAGTTGTGAAACTTTTAGGAGGAGATCTGCATGTAGAATGTCAAATTGGTTTTATATATATATATATATATATAAATTTATATATATATAAAAAACTCTGTATTCTTTCTTTTCCCGTCTTTTCCCTTTCCCCCTTTCCATACAAAAACTAATAAAACTTTTTTTAAAAAAACATACCTACGGGACCGCCTTTCCCCGTATATACCCCAAAGAGCACTACGGTCTGGGTCTCAAAACCGGCTGACCCTCCCTGGCCCGAGAGAGGCCAGGCTAGCTGCTACTAGGGCCGGGGCCTTTTTGTTGGCGGCCCCTACCTGATGAAATGAGCTCCCGGAGGAGATCAGGGCCCTTCAGGACCTTTCTCAGTTCCGCAGGGCCTGCAAGATGGAGCCCTTCCACCAGGCATTTAACTAGGGGCCGCCGCCGCTGTAGCACCCGGCCCGTAACTCTACCACCGAGTAGCTGCCATGAGAGCCGATGAGCAAAAGGACATCCAGCACTTACCACCGAGCAGTTGGCATAAGAGTCGACAAGCAGAAGAACATCAAGCACTTCTTGGAAATCCATTTGAAAGCACTCCGTCTAATCGAATTTTTAATCGCTGCCAGCACTTTGTATTGTATTATTTTTCATTGTTGTGTTTTAATTCTGTATGTTTTAGTCTGTATTTATGCTACCTGGAAGCCGCCCCGAGCCTGCTTTGCGGGGAGGGCAGGGTATAAATTTGACAATAAATAAATAAATAAAAACCAGAAGGAAAAAAAACAGCTATTTTGTGGCTGCATCCACCATCCTGTGCCAGAATTCCAAAGGTGCCCACAGGCTTGGAAAGGTTGGAGACAGTGTACTCTCTAAGCTGAGTTAGTGTGAGCTAGCTCACAGTTTTTTAGCCTCTGGCTCACACATTTTTGTCTTAGCTCAGGAAGGAGGGCTCCAGAGAGCACTAATTTATGCAGTAGCCAAATCGCTTGCTCACAACTTTAATGCCAGTAGCTCACAGAATAGAATTTTTGCTCGCAAGACTCCACAGCTTAGAGGGAACATTGGCTGGAGACCCCCGTTCGAGAACAACGGCACCCGTTTTATGCCTTTCCACCCTCCACCACCAGCAAAGCAAGAAGAAGGGTAATTTATCGGTCCATTTTTTTGCTTAGAGCCCTGGGAGCGTGGTGCCCAGTGAAACCCGGTCTGAGACTCCCAGCCCCGAAATCCAAGCCCTCTGTTCCGAACCTCCCATCCACTCATCCTTCACGCTGGCATCTGGAGCCCTCGCTATACGATAAATCAAACGGGAAGGAATAGAACATTGCTTCAAGTTCAGTCGCCGCCGCCGCGCAAAGAAGCCGAAAGGCAGGAGAGATATTCAGAGATAGAGCTGGAAAACTTTGCCCTTAAAAGGAAGAGTCTATCCCATGTGCTTCCTCCTCGCCGGCCAGGCAGCCCCGAAGTTCAAACGGGGGAAAGCCCCCCCACTCAGAACACTCCAGCCAGTTGGCAAGAGATGAGAGAGCCACCAGGCAACGCTGTGCCCGGCACCAAGGAAAACCAGCCATGTCAGCCAAAGAGCAGCGAGACGCAGCCCAATGTGTTATCCTACGTTAAGAGCTCAGCTTTGTGAGGAAGTCCACTTGTGATAAGGTAAAGTTTTCCCTTACTCGAAAGCCAGTTGAATCTGACTCTAGGGGTGCGGTGCTCATCTCCGTTTCCAGGCCAAAGAGCCGGCGCTGTCTGAAGACGTTTCCATGGCCACGTGGCCGGCATGACTAGACGCCGAGGCACACGGAATGCTGTTTCCTTCCCACCGAAGCAGTACCTATTTATCTACTTGCTTTCGAACTGCTACTCGAACTGCCATTGAGATCCCGGCCTGCAAATATTTCAACTAGCCCATTTGCTTTCAACTTGTCGAAGTACTTTTCTCCCTTTCTCACAATACAAGAACTCGTGGGCACTCCATGAAATTGCTGAACAGTCGGGTGAGAACAGATAAAAGTACTTCTTCACCCAAAGAGTGATTCATACATGGAATTCACTGCTACAGGAGGTGTTGGTGGCTACAAGCATGGACAGCTTAAAGAGGGAATTAGATAAGCATATGGAGCAGAGGTCTATCAGTGGCTATTAGCCACGAGGTATAGAGAGGAACTCTCAGTCTGGGGCAAGGGATGCTCTGTATTCTTGGTGCGGGGGGGGGCAGCAGTGGGAGGCCTTCTAGTCTCCTGGCCCCACCACTGGACCTCCTGAGGGCACCTGGTATTTCTGGCCACTGTGTGACACAGAGTGTTGGACTGGATGGGCCACTGGCCTGATCCAACACAGGCTTCTCTTATGTTGGCCAATCTACATGCGCCCCTTGCCCAGATTGCCCGGAGGTTTGGGGTGGGAGGTCACCAGTATGCTGATGACTCCCAGCTCTATTTGATGTTGGTCGGTCAGTCGGACTCTAAACCGGAAGATCTGGACCGGGCACTCGATGCCGCGGATGGTTGGCTCAGGCTGAGTCGGCTGAAGCTAAACCCGGCGGAGACGGAGGTCCTGTGCCCGAGTCGGGGCGGCTCGGGGTTGGGGCTCCCGCTCCCGGCCTTCAATGGGGCGCCATTGGTGCCTGCACCGGTGGTTAGGAGTTTGGGAGTGCTCCCGGAACCCTCCTTGGCAATGGAGGCCCAGGTAGCAGCCGCGGCTAAGTCGGCCTTTTACCATCTGCGGCTGGTTTGGCAGTTGGCTCCCTTCCTCGATCACAACGACCTGGCTACAGTGATCTACGCGATGGTCACCTCGAGGTTAGACTACTGTAACGCTCTCTACATGGGGCTGCCCTTGGCACAAATCCGGAGGCTGTAGCTAGTGCAGAACGCCGCGGCCAGGCTACCGATGTGCCTCCCTAGATGGGAGCACATCCGGTCAGTGCTGAAGGCACTGCACTGGCTGCCAATAGCATACCGAATTCGCTCCAAGGTGCTGGTACTTACCTTTAAAGCCCTATACGGCCAGGGTCCAACATACCTGAGGGACTGCCTTTCCCCGTATATACCCCAGAGAGCACTACGGTTGGGGGCGCAACACTAACTGGTTATTCCAGGCCCCAGGAAGGCCAGGCTCATGGCTACTAGAGCCAGGGTCTTTTCAGTGGCAGCTCCTTACTGTTGGAACAAGCTCCCGGAGGAGATAAGAACATAAGAACATAAGAGAAGCCAATGTTGAATCAAGCCAATGGCCCATCTAGTCCAACACTCTGTCACACAGCGGCCAAAAATACCAGGTGCCATCAGGAGGTCCAGCAGTGGGGCCAGGACACTGCTGCCCCCTCCAGCACCAAGAATAGAGTGCATCACCTGCCCCAGACTGAGAGTTCCCATCTATACCCTGTGGCTAATAGCCACTGATGGACTTCTGCTTCAGATGTTTATCTAATTCCCTCTTGAAACTGTCCATGCTTGTAGCTGCCTCCATCTACTGTGGCAGTGAATTCCATGTGTTCATCAGTCTTTGGGTGAAGAAGGACTTCCTTTTCTAACCCGACTGCTCAGCAATTTCATGGAGTGCCCACAAGTTCTTGTATTGTGAGAAAGGGAGAAAAGGACTTCTTTCTCAACCTGCTCAATCCCATTCATAATCTTATAAACCTCGATCGTGTCACCCCTCAGCCGTCATTTCTCCAAGCTAAAGAGCCCCAAGCCTTTTAACCTTTCTTCATAGGGAAGGTGTTCCAACCCTTTTATCATTCTAGTTGCCCTTCTCGGCACTTTTTCCAGTGCTATAATATCCTTTTTGAGATGTGGCGACCAGGACGGTACACAGTATTCCAAATGAGGTCTAAAGCAGTCTTGTGCAGTTCCGCAGGGCCTGCAAGACAGAGCTCTTCCGCCAGGCCTCTAATTAGGAGCCGCCCACACCGCCATCAGTGACCACTATTAACATTGGTGGCAGAGGCAGCCTGCAGTGAGATGGAGCCACACCGCCTAGGAGCCTGTGTTTGACTGAGCCTGCATGATATGTCACGCCATCTTGGTTAATAAGCACTGAGTGCCCTTTCATCGGAAATCGCTGATTGTTTTAAATGTTTCAACAGTGTTAAATGTTTTAATGGTTTAAATGTTTTAACTGTATATGAACCTTGGCACACTGTGCCAGGCAACGTGAGCCGCCCTGAGCCAGTTTGCAGGGAGGGCGTGTTATAAATACAACAAATAAATAAATAAATAAATGTTTGGATACACTATATTTTTAATATGCTAGTTGTGATAGTTTCGCGCCAAGTAAAATTGTCCATAGTCATATTTTACATTCCTAAAATAACAGAATCAATCCGGAAAAGAGAAAAGAAGTGCTAATGTAGCATTTTTTTCCCAATTTTTCCAAAAATTTCCGTTTTTCCTGAAAAAAAACTGGGTTTTTTTTCCAAGCTTCAAAATTTCCAGAAATTTTACATCTCTAGCACGCTGGCCACATGACCACGGAGAAGTCTTCGGACAGCGCTGGCTCTTCGGCTTGGAAACGGAGATGAGCATCACCCCCTAGAGTTGTATTCGACTGGATTTCCAGCAAGGGAAACCTTTACCTTTAAGCCCCATTGAACACAGTGGGACTTATATTTTGAGTAATCCTGTATCAGATTGCTCTGTATAGTCTTTAGCACAGAGACGCTCTTCATCACATGACAAGGTTCATTACTAAAGCAGTCGCTGATTTTTAAATTGACAAGATTCAGACTGCAATCCTAAACAGAATTAGGATTCAGTGCACCTAAATCTAGGGGGACTTTAAAGATGGATTCCCAGGGTAAGCTCTGCTAAACCCTGGCTCACGGAAGGCCCTGTTTAGTTCACAGCTCTGCATCCACCTGCAGCCAATATCTGTCTCCAAACATCTTAACTAACTGCCCCTCACTGGTTTTCACTGTTCTTGCAGAATCCATTGGGCTAAGCTGGGGTCAGACTGGATGACCTTGCGGTGTCCCCCAGCTCTTTATTCCTAGGATCTGACAGCTGCTGCCTAGCTTCTCCAGGAACCGGCACGTGCCACAGAACACAGTTGCAGCAGAGGCAAGCAGCTGTACTGTTAATAAAAACAACACAGGCAGCAATACAGGAAATCCGCCTATTGAAAAGCACTGAAGAGGCACAGGAAATATTTCAAAGCAGGAAAAAAAGGGGGAAAAAGGAAAACCTAAACAACACACTTGCCCAAAGTATCTGGCAGAATTACAGTCGAGCAGCTGAGCGAGGAGCACGTTGTCAGGATTTCACACTGGATATTTGAAAACTTAAGATTGTAATCTCCTTGGGGCAGAGACTGACGTCGGGCTTGCACTTCCAGCCCTGTAAAGGACCGTGATGGCTCAGTGGTTAAGACACTTAGCTGAAAGGTCAGTAGCTTGGCAGTTGAAGACCCGAGTGCTGCATGGCAGAGTGAGCTCCCATCTCTGGTCCCAGCTCCTGCCAACCTAGCAGTTCAAAAGCAAGAAATTGCAAGTAGATAAATAGGTACCACTTCGGTGGAAAGGTAACAGAGTTCCGTGTGCCTAGGCATCTAGTCATGCCGGCCACATGACCACAGAAAAGTCTTTGGACAGCGCTGGCTCTTCGGCTTGGAAGCGGAGATGAGCACCGCAACCCTACCGTCGGATCCGACTGGCTTTCGAGCAAGGGGAAACCTTTGCCTTTACTCTACCTTTAAAGGACCGTGAACATGGACAGCACTAAAAACGCAAGCCAGCATGGTGTAGCGGTAAAAGTGTCGGACTAGGATCTGGAAGAGCCGGGTTCAAATTCCCCACACTGCCATGGAAGCTCACAGGGTGACTTTTGGCCAGTCACACTCCCTCAGCCTAACCTACCCTGTCGGGTTGTTGTGAGGATAAAACAGAGGAATGATGTAAGTGGCCCGGGGTCCCCCACTGGGGAGAAAGGTGAAATACCAATAAGAACATAAGAACACAGCGGCCAAAAATACCAGGGGCCATCAGGAGGTCCAGCAGTGGGGCCAGGACACTAGAAGCCCTCCCACTGCTGCCCCCTCCAGCACCAAGAATAGAGTGCATCACCTTCCCCAGACTGAGAGTTCCCATCTATACCCTGTGACTAATAGCCACTGATGGACTTCTGCTCCATATGTTTATCTAATTCCCTCTTGAAACCGTCCATGCTTGCAGCTGCCACCACCTCCTGTGGCAGTGAATTCCAGGCGTTAATCACTCTCTGGGTGAAGAAGGACTTCCTTTTATCCGTTCTAACCCGACTGCTCAGCAATTTCATGGAGCGCCCGCGAGTTCTTGTCTTGTGAGAAAGGGAGAAAAGGACCTCTTTCTCAACCTGCTCAATCCCATTCATAATCTTATAAACCTCGATCATGTCACCCCTCAGCCGTCGTTTCTCCATGAATAAATTAAAAGGTGAATTAGAGCACCAGGCCCTCCTAATGTGTCTCCCAGGCAGGACAGCCACTCACACCTCCCATTCCAGCTAATTGCGAGCTTGCTGCTCCTTTCGAGAAAGGGCCCCAGTCTCCTTTCCCTGACATTTATGGCCTGTGCACCAGCCGCCCCCCTGCCCCCAGCAGCTTGGCTCCCGACAACGGCCTGCCTGCTGCGTGGGGTTGGACAGCGTGTTCTATTGTAAGCACTCAAAACAGCGGCTCTCCTAAAGTTCAGGGTGTGGTGTTTGTTCCCGGGGCATTTTGCTGTTTCACCACCGTGCAGCACGCCGGTCAGTGTGGGGGTGATGTTTAAAGGAGGGAAAAACCACACATCCCACACACACACTTGCCATCTCGAACCCAGAGAGGTAGTTGCTCTGGAAAGTTTTCTTCTTGGCTCTCTCACTAGCTGCACGCAGGGAGCGGGGACTGCAATAAAGGCTATCCAGTGTGCCGGGATGCATGCCAAAGGCCCCGTGCTAGCAGACAACTGTGCTTGTAGATCGACGCTTGCAGATAAGAACATAGGAACCTAAGAAGAGCCCTGCTGGATCAGACCAGTGAGGGTCCATCCAGTCCAGCCTCCTGTCTCACACAGGGGCCAGCCAGTTCCTCTGGAGGGCCAGCAACAGGGCAGAGAGTCCGAAGCCTTCCCTTGAGAAGAACCTCAGAAGAGCCCTGCTGGATCAGACCAGTGAGGGTCCATCTAGTCCAGCCTCCTGTCTCACACAGGGGCCAGCCAGTTCCTCTGGAGGGCCAGCAACAGGGCATAGAGGCCGAGGCTTTCCCCTGAGAAGAACCTCAGAGGAGCCCTGTTGGATCAGACCAGGGAAGGTCCATCCAGTCCAGTCTCCTGTCTCACACAGTGGCCAGCCAGTTCCTCTGGAGGGCCAGCAACAGGGCAGAGAGGCCGAGGCCTTCCCCTGAGAAGAACCCCAGAAGAGCCCTGCTGGGTCAGACCAGTGAGGGTCCATCTAGTCCAGCATCCAGTCTCACACAGTGGCCAGCCAATTCCTCTAGATGGCTAACAAGAGGGCATAGAGGCAGAGACCTTCATATGAACCTCAGAAGAGCCCTGCTGGATCAGACCAGTGAGGGTCCATCTAGTCCAGCCTCCTGTCTCACACAGTGGCCAGCCAGTTCCTCTAGATGGCTAACAAGAGGGCATAGAGGCAGAGACCTTCATATGAACCTCAGAAGAGCCCTGCTGGGTCAGACCAGTGAGGGTCCATCTAGTCCAGCCTCCTGTCTCACACAGTGGCCAGCCAGTTCCTCTAGATGGCTAACAAGAGGGCATAGAGGCAGAGACCTTCATATGAACCTCAGAAGAGCCCTGCTGGATCAGACCAGTGAGGGTCCATCTAGTCCAGCCTCCTGTCTCACACAGTGGCCAGCCGGTTCCTCTGGACAGCCGACAACAGGGCATAGAGGCCTTGACTGTAGCAAAAGGAGGTGTCCTCCAGAGGAAGGCGCAATGCTTAGTTCAAAGCAGCAGCAGGGTGTGACCTACTGTGGAGTGGAATAAGTCCTCACTGTTGGCACTCCCAGCATTCCATATATATGGCTTTATGAGATCCCATCAAACACCTCGCGAAACGTCCCAGCAACACAGAACGTAAAGCGTGTCACAGATTGTCTGGCCCGGCTTCTTGGCCTGGATTTCCCCTGCTAGTCAGATCTCCAAAGCTAAGTAGACCTGTTTAGTAGTCGGATGGGAGACCACTAAGGAAGTCTGGGGCCGTAACACAGAGGCAGGCAATGGCAAACCAGCTCTGTGTGTCTTTTGCCCTGACCTGGATGGCCCAGGCTAGCCCAAGTATCAGATTTTGGAAGCTAAGCGGGGTCAGTCCTGGTTTGAACTTGGATGGGAGACCATCAAAGAATTCCAGGGTTGCTATGCAGAGGCAGGCAATGGCTAACCACCTCTGCATGTCTTTTGCCCTGACCTGAATAACCCAGGCCAGTCCAATCTTGTCAGATCTCAGAAGCTAAGCAGAGTCGGCCCTGGTTAATATTTGGATGGGAGACCACCAAGGAAGTCCGGGGTTGCTGCTCAGAGAGAGGCAGGCAAAGGCAAACCAACTCTAGAATGCCTCTTGCCTTGGAAACCTCACAGGGTTAACCTAATTAGGCTGCGACTTAATGGTGATTAGATAGACAGATGATAGATGGATGGATGGGTGGATAGACAGACAGACAGACAGATGATTGATAGACAGATGATAGATAGATAGGCAAGCAGGCAGGCAGGCAGACAGATAGAGGAGCTGATAGACAGGCAGATAGAGAAGTCCAACGTTAGATACGTGCAAGAAGATTGCAAATCCCAGTTTATTTTCAAATTCCTCACTATATTTGTAAGCCTGGCTAAAATTAAAGAATCGCAAGGTTTGAGAAGTCTCTCTGTCGGCCAAAACACAACGCAGTTCCAAAGAGCACGCATTCCTTCCAAACAAACAAAAAAAAGATGCCCACGTGCAAAGAGCTGCAAGACGTTAACGGAGGTTTGAAAACTCACATCTGCTCACTTTTGCGCCACGGAGACAAATGGGCAGAACCTCAGAAAAGCAACCGATTTTTTAAAAAACGAAAACACAGAAGGGGAGAATACCAGTGTAAAAACCCCTGCGGCATAACAGAAAAGTTTTTCATCCAGTGTTCTAGGCCTGAAATCCACCACAGACAGCCAAAAGATTAACATTTTGTGGAGACCTCGTATAGCAGGCTGGGAAGAAGTAGAAGTAGAAGTAGAAGTAGAAGTAGAAGTATTAGTAGAAGAAGAAGAAGAAGAAGAAGAAGAAGAAGAAGAAGAAGAAGAAGAAGAAGAAGAAGAAGAAGAAGAAGAAGAAGAAGAAGAAGAAGAAGAAGAAGAGGAGGAGGAGGAGGAGGAGGAGGAGGAGGAGGAGGAGAAGGAGAAGGAGAAGGAGAAGGAGAAGGAGAAGGAGAAAGAGGAGAAGGAGAAGGAGAAGGAGAAGGAGAAGGAGAAGGAGAAGGAGAAGGAGAAGGAGAAGGAGAAGGAGAAGAAGAGGAGAAGCAGGAGAAAGAGGAAAAAGAGAAGAAGAGGAGAAGAGGAGGAGGAGACTGGATTTATACCCCGCCCTTCACTATCCAAAGGAGTCTCAGAGTGGCTTACAAACTCCTTTCCCTTCCCCTCCCCACAACAGACACCCCGCAAGGTAGGTGGGGCTGAGAGAGCTCTGACAGAAACGGCTCTTTTTCAAGAACAGCTGTGCCAGAACTGTGGCTTGCCCCAGGTCATCCAGCAGCTGCAAGTGGAAGAGTAGGGAATCAAACCCGGTTCTCCCAGACTACAGTCCACGCACTTAACCACGACACCAAACTGTGAAGGCGGTGAAGGCTGCATTCACATGCCACAGATGGGAGTCTAGTATCACGCTGTTTCCATAGTAAGGAGCACCGAACAGACGAGCGCAACCAAGATGATTAAAGGGATAAAGAAGCTACCTTGTGAGGAAAGGCTGAAGAGTCTGAGAATTTTCTGTTTGGGGAAGAGATGACTAAGGGGGACGACGACACACACACAATAGAGGTTCAAAGAAATCATACAGGAGGCGGAGAGAGTTGACAGAGAGAAATTTGTCTTCCTCTCCCAAAATACTAGAGCTCGAGGGCATCCAATGAAGCTGATGGGCGGTAGATTCAGGACAGACAAGAGGAAACACTTCTTGACACAACAAGGGATTAAAATGCAGGATCCGCTGCTGGGGGATGTCACAATGGCCACAGGCAGAGAGACAGCTTTAAAGGGGATTTAGGGAGATGCACGGAGGATAAGTCTATCTAGTACTAGTCACGGCAACTAAACAGAACCCCCATGATCAGAGGCAGTCAATGTCTGAATCCCAGTGCCAGGAGGCAACATCCAGGGAAGGTCTCAGCCTTCTCTCTCTCACACACAGAGGCCAAACAGTTCCCCTGGAGGGCCAACAACAGGACACAGAGGCTGAGGCCTTCCCCTGATAAAGAACCTCAGAAGAGCCCTGCTGGATCAGGCCCGTGGTCCATCTAGTCCAGCATCCTGTCTCACACAGTGGCCAGCCAGTTCCTCTGGATGGTTAACAACGGGGCACAGAGGCCTGATAAGAACAGAAGAAAAGCCCTGCTGGATCAGACCAGTGAGGGTCCATCCAGTCCAGCCTCCTGTCTCACACAGGGGCCAGTCAGTTCCTCTGGAGGGCCAGCAACAGGGCAGAGAGGCTGAGGCCTTCCTCTGAGAAGAACCTCAGAAGAGCCCTGCTGGACCAGACCAGGGAGGGTCCATCTAGTCCAGCCTCCTGTCTCACACAGTGGCCAACCAGTTCCTCTGAAGGGCCAACAACAGGGCAGAGAGGCCGAGGCCTTCCCCTGATAAGAATATAGGAAGAACCCTGCTGGGATCGGGCCAGAGGTCCATTGCACCCACCATACTGTCTCACACAGAGGCCAACCAGCTCCTCTCGAGGGTCAACAACAGGGCATAGCGGCAGAGGCCTTCCCCTAATGTTGACTCCAAACACTGGAATTCAGAGGCCGATGGCCTCTGAACGTGGAGGTTCCCCTTAGCCACCATGGCTAGTAGCCACTGATGGACCTCTCGTCCATGAATCTATCTAATCCCCCTTTTACAGCCATCTATGTCTGTGGTCCTGTATAAGGATGTGCCCTTGCATTAGGTTTCAAAGCCAGACCCCCACCCTGCCCCGCCCCAACACAAAATAGGTTTGTTTTTGTGTGGTCATAGATGTTCTACCTGCTTACACTCCCTACATTATGCTCTATTTCTTAACAAGACGAAATCCCTGCACTTAGAAAACTAGGATGTCAGGGAATCGGCTAAGAATCCTTATCCCCATTTTCTAGTTTCCTACATGCTTTTTTAAAAAATGGAAGAAGATTCAATTAGGTTAGCACCCCACTATAGTCTGAAATGAGCCATCTCAAACACAGCCTGAAGATCTCCGTGAGAACTAGGTCTCGGGAAAGGAGGGCCTTCAACTTGCAGAAATACTTGTTTGTACTGAGCTAGGGAGACAGAGGACAACCTCAGAAAGGAATCACAGTGGTCTCCAGGGTCCTCTAGTCCAACCCCCTGCACAAGGCAAGGAAATTCACAAATACCTCCCCCCCCACCCCACAGTGACCCCTGTTCCACACCCAGAAGATGATAAAAAAAACCTCCAGGATCTCCAGCCAAACTGGCCTGGAGTTAAAATGGCTTCCTGACCCCGAAGCGTCGAACAGCATTTCCCTGGGCGTGTAAGAAAGGACCACGAGAAGAGCGCCGAACAGGACAAAACCCTACTGATGTGACGATCGATCCTTTGGTCTCCCCAAACCTACACACCACCGGAAACTCCATTCATGTCGACAAAACTCGTTCTATCACGGCCCGGACGAAAAATAAATTGCCCGCACTTCACAGGTGCACTAAATGTTCCTCTTGGGCCACAAAACACTTGACATTAAATTATCTACTCATTCCAGGGATGTTGGTTTGCTTGTGAAGGACCCAGAAGAAAAAATCCAGACAACATTCCACCACACACCCATCAGCATATCCTCTGCCTAACATTCGACTCTCGTAGGCCAACCATTAGGGAACGGATTATCTCTACATAACAGTCACAACGCGGGCCAGACTTATCCCTCAAACACAGTGCAGGCCTAAGTACTGTGGCGCATTTAGGCATGCACAAAATCAATCTGCAAAAGCCAAACATTGCATGACGGCCAGCCGACACTCGAAAGGGTGTGACTCTGAAGCAAATCTGGACTGCACTGTTTCATCATAAGGTGGAGTGCTGCCTCCAACGGACAATGGAAAATGACATCTGAACATAAACGAGGGACCTTAATTTTTCCAGCATATTAACAGAGCTTGTCCGGTGGCAAGTTACTCCAGTCTAAGTGTACCAAAGTCAATGCGCTTAGACTCGAGTAACTGCGTAGGATTGCAGCTGTTCATTGACAGGTCCTTCTCACAACCTTCTAAGCCAACCGAAGTCAACAGGCTTAGATGTGCGTTATCTCAAGGTGGTTTCGTAAAAGATATCAGAGCAGACAACAGGGGGACTTACCACTTGAGGCTTGCTCCTGGTGCTTGGCTCCTCGTGATGCTTTGGACATCTGGGCAACCTGGGCTCCGAGGTGGTTGGCGTGGCCGGCGAAGATCTGGGCATATCCACAGTGTTAGCGGGGGACGCTTCCCCCGAATGAAGGGTCAATATGTAGTGCTTGGTGACGTCCTCCAATGATGGCGCTTGGAGAACCGGGTAGGGTTTTGCGGGCAGAAGAGAGGATTCCGGCGTGGCAGCGCGGGCATTCAGGTTCAGAGAAGCAGGCACGTTGACCTCGGAGATTGGGATAAAGGTGGCAGGCTCGCTGGTGTGGCGGACATGCTTGGAGGCTGGCCTCGTGGTCCCTAAAGTGGCAGGGACAGCGGTGGGTGGCGTGGCCTCGTCTTGTCTGTTCTCGTGGCCATTGACCCTGTTGGTGCGCTTCTTGGAACTACGACGGACAATCCTGGGGGACAGGACTTCCGCCAATTTGGGGTCAAAGCCATAGTTCTGGGCCACCCCCATCATGTCGCCCTCCGGTGGGGCCGTCAGGACATGCTCGGACTGCGAGTACAGCTTCCTCGCATCCTGGTCCTTGCCCATCATCTGATCTCGTTCCGAGAGGATGGGTTCGCTGCTGGACGGGGGGATGACCTGGTCCATCTCGCTGATGGGTTCTCCGGGGCCCTCGAAGCCCGAGCTGGCTAACTCGCTGCGGCGGCTGGGGTCGCTGAAGGATTTCTTCTTGATGGTCTTGCCATTCCCCTTCTCGTCGATCACTCGGTCCATGGCCCCGGGCTGGCTGACAATGTTCTGGATCACCGTGCTATAATCCTTGACACCGTCGCTGCAGACGGACAAGTCGCTGGCTGCGCTTCCGGTGCATTCGGACAGGGCGACGGCGGAAGACTCCGGGATGCCCGACTTGGAATTCAGTGACCCCAGGAAGTTACTATCGACTGAAAAATTCTTGGAATCTTCCGTGATCGAGCGCCTTCTGTGGGGCATGGGGTCACTCAAGGATCTGTAGGTCTCGCCATTGGACTCCCCGTTGCTTCCATTGCTGGACTCGGAGCCACTGTTTCCAACAGATGGAAACTTCCGTCGACGCCGCAGGGCACCAGGAGTTGACGGTGCCTCGGATAGCCCTTGGGGTACCATCTTGGGAAGGGTCTCGTCAACAAAAGCGGCCTTCTCTTGATTTGCTTTGGACGTATGACTTGGGAGACGCATCCCCTTCAGCTCTGCCAAGCCGGCTTCGTTTTCTCTTTGGTTCGCCAGCCTCCATGCCGCAACCGACGCATCAAGATACCTATAGGCAGGACAAGTCTCCAGCTCGGTTACAATGCCTTCATCTGTCATGCTGGACTCGCGACCTGAGAGTTCTTCCAAGGATTTCCTGCACAAGTTGTCCCCTTCCGAATCGGCTTTTCCCAAGCTCTGTTCGCGGCTACCTTCTGGCATTCCCAAACTTTTTTCATCCTCTCCTCCCCCTTTCAAATTCCCGCTGTCTTTCTGGTCCAAGCCAAAGTTATAGTCATTCTGGGAACCGATCTTACTTATCTTCTCAAAGACCTGTCTCGCTTCTTGAATGTACTGGTCCTGGATGACCACTGGCATCCCGTCATCCACGTCCCGGCCAATCTCACTGTCGGAAAACACACCTTCGTGGTCCCTGCCCGTGGCCAGCAGGAGCTCTGAGGAGCTTTGCTTCATGGCACTCTGGTAGAAGAGTCTGCGAGGCGGCGGTTTATCCGAGTAGGTAAAAGACTTGGCCCGCCGCAGAGTTGCCGTGAGATCCTTCAGAGTCGGCCGATTGCCTAGAGCCCAACGGGTGGGCGGTTGAACCTCACGTTGGGCTCTGCCCGCCGGCTGGTGCCCAGCTGCAGCAGGGTGGCCGCTTTCGTACCTGCTGGTGCCGCTCAAAGCCGCCTCCTCTTGGTCACTCGACCGGCCACTCTTCTTCCTCGCCTTCAGTTCCGACAGGTCGGATTTCAAGAAGCTAAGGAGGGTCAGAGTCTCGCTTGCAATGTCAGGGTTGGACATGGACTTCAAATGTCTGGGCTTCTCTGCAGTTTCGCCACCACAGCGGTGCAGGGGCTCATACCCCGGGAGGTCGGCTTTTGTCCGGACAATCCCCGACGGCACCTTTGGACGGGTCCGGACCTGGGCCTGCAACCTGGCAAGGCTCTCGCTTTGGCTGAAGCTGGGCGATCGGAAGACCCCCTGGAAACTCCTGCTCTGGCCCGTCCAGGAGATCCCAAAGGGGTCTTCTTCTTTCAGGGTCTCGGTGCTGGAATACCGACTGCTGCTTCTGGATCCACAAGGGCTGGGCACAAAAGGGGGGATGTTGACTTTGGAGACCCTGGAGACTTGAGGGAGGGGAGAGGTGGAAGACAGGGGTGCAGGGGGACCAGAGGGAGGGGCGCCACCACCTTCTGAAAGGCCCCGGACAAACGGCCGATGCCCCTCGACGCCGCCCGCCAGCCTGGCTTCCTCAGATGAAGCCACAACCGGGATGCCGTCACCCGCCGGCCTCTTGGTCTCGAAGAATGGCCTAGTCCTCGGCTCAGCCAGCAGGGCGAGGTCCCCGGAGAGCTCCTCCTGAGCCTTGCGATGCCACTCCATGCCTGCCAGCCCATCGCCACCAGACCCCAGCTCCGAAGACTCCGGCTCTTCCCTGGTCTTCCCGACGGAGGAGTGTTTCCCGGGCAGTGCCAGGCAGTCCTCCTCTTCCTCGCTCCCAGAAGACCTCTCCGGGCCCGGGTGCCAGCCGTTGCCCCCGGCCGAGGCGACTGGAAGGCGCTGGTCCGGGCAGGGCACCTGGGCCCCGGGCAGGCCTTCCTGGCTGCCGGCCCTCTCCCCTGGCACCAAGCTGCAGCCGGCGGTGGAAGGAGAAGACGCAGCAGAGGAGGGCCAGGCAGCGCTGGGGGGTGCGGGCTTGGGAGAAGTATGCCAGGAATGTAAACTATCCCACAGTTGCGGCGGCTGCCTGGCCGTCTCGGCTCGGGGGGCTCCGCCGGGCAGCCGGTGCGTCCGAAAGGGGATGCAGGTGCGGGGCGGCGGCGGGGGCGGCGGGCTCTTGCAGCAGCGCTCCGGCTTGCCGTCGGGGCTGGGCAGGCACGGAGGGACCCCCGAGTCCTTGGCCGGGCGCGCTGCGGAGGCGGCGGCGGCCGCTTCGGTCTCCTCTTCCTGCTGCTGCTGCTGCCGTCGGAAACTCTCGCCGAAAAGTTTGCGCATCTCGGTGACGCGGGGCCAGTCCGAGGGCGCCTCGCCGGCCTTGGGCGGCTCGCTCGGCCCTTTGCAGCCCCGCGGGGGAGTCGGGGAGGGCTCTCCGCCGCCCGGCCCGTCGGGGGGCTCCCGGGCGACCCCTCCGCCGCAGGGGGGGCCCGCCGCCGCCGCCTCCTCCTCCTCCTGGCCGCGCCGGCGGGGGGGCGCGCAGAAGCGCTGCGAGAGCTGGCGCACCGAGGGCGAGAGGCTGCGCAGGGCTCGGCTGCCCGACGGCGGCGGCGGAGGAGGCGGATCCGGAGGAGAAGAGGAGGAGGAGGCGGAGGCGGAGAGCTTGGCGACGTTGCGGGAGACGCTGAACGAAGCGGCGCGGCCGGGCGATCGCCGCCCGACGGGCTCCGGCGGCTGTCGTGGCTGCTGCTGCTGCTGCTGCGCCCCGGCGCTGGGGGGCGGCGCGCCGTCGGGCCGTCCGAGCCAGCGCTCCAGCCGCTGGAAGGAGACGCTGCGGGGGAGGAGGGCGCCTCTCCCCTCGGCCGCCCCCTCCGCCATGGCGCGGCCCGGTCCCTCGCCTCGCCCTAGTGGGTCCCCAGCGCGGCGCCCGCGGCCATCCTGGCGCTTCCTCGCCAAGCAAAAGGGGGCGGGCTGCGCGATGGAGCGGAGTCGGAGCGCGGGGAGGTGGGCTTTGCCAAAGCAAACTTTCCGGCGAAGTTTTCCCACAGTAAAGTTCAGGCTTGGCGAAGGAGGGGTGGGGTGGTGGTGGTGGGGGAGAGTCACCACCCCCTATAGGGGGTGGTGCCCGGGGGCGCAGCAAAAAAAAAAAAAGGGCCGGCCTCTCCGCCTGCCTCGCTCGCCTCCTTTTGTTCGGCGGCGGCCCTGGCGGTTCCGATCCGGTGGCGCTTTCGCGAGCCTTTCTTCGCCCCCTTTTCCAGCAGTCCAAAATGGGGGCGGGACACACACACGATCCGGATTGGAACACCCCCCCTTAAAAAAAGGCCCCGTTCGGGCTGGAGAGGATTGCGATGCAAAGTCCCCCGGGCAGGATCCGAACCGCCGACGGCCCCCGCCGCGCCTCGCTTCCAACGGGAGCCGCCGTGCAAAAAAAGGAGGAGGAGGAGGAGATCTTCAACGGAGGAGGCATTGTTCCCGAAAGCGCCCTCGGTCCCGGCTGCCGCGGCCCGCGGCGTCCCCGCTCCGGTGCATTCTCCCTTTGGGTTGCTGCTGCTGCCGCTGCTGCTGGCTGTGTATTTTCCCCCTTCTTCTTCTTCCTCTCTCCCTCTCTTTCTCTTTCTCTCGCTCTCCCCCTTCCTCTGCTTTTTTTTTTAGTAACATTTCACAGAAACTTTCTCTCCCCCCCCACACACACACGAGAGGCGGGGTTTCTTTCCAAAGAGGGGGATGGTCTCTTTGCAAGGAAAGTCTGGGAACATTTCTTGTGCAATTAGGGGGGGGAATAATAAAAAAAAAACCAGAGGAGGAGGAAGAGGAAATGCATTTGAGCGCTGCGAAAAAAAAAAAAACCACCCATCCCACCCCTTTTTTTCTGTCTCTCCGCCAGGAACGCGTCATCTTTCTGCAGGATAATGCAAGCGGAACTTCTGGGAGCTTTGGAGCCACCCGAGGCCTACGAGATCCGAAGGCATTTGCGGGCACCGACCCTGGACTGGCATCTGGTCCTCAGGCCGGGCTTGAGCTCAGTTTTGGCCTACGCGAGAACTTAGGAAGAGCGCTCCTAGAGCGGCTTACTAAACTCCTTTCCCTTCCCCTCCCCGCAGCAGACACCCTGTGAGGTTGGTGGGGCTGAGAGAGCTCTGAGAGAAACTGCCCTCGAGAGAACAGCTCTGACAGAACTATGGCTTGCCCAAGGTCATCCAGCAGCTGCATGTGGGGGAGTGGGGAATCAAACTTGGTTCTCCCAGATTAGAGTCTGCGCACTTAACCACTACACCAAACTGGGGTATAGGATTGCCAAGCTGCAGGTGGCACCTGGAGATTTCCTGGCATCGCAACTGATCTCCAAATGACAGAGAGTAGTTCCCCTGGGGGAAAGAAGGGCAGTTTCGGAGGGTAGACTCTATGGTACTATATCCTGCTGAGGCCCCTCCCCAAATCCCAGGCTGTACCGTCTAAATCTCCAGGAATCTCCCAGCCAAGAGTTGGCAACTGTAGGTACACTGTACATGATGTCACCTTGACCAGACTCTGCAAATTTTGCTATGCTAATACATATTCCCAAATAGATCAGACCAGTGGTCCATCTAGTCCATCATCTCGTCTCAACCGGTGGCCAACCAGTTCCTCTGGAGGGCCCACAACAGGGCAGAGAGGCCGAGGCCTTCCCCTGATGAGAACCTCAGAAGAGCCCTGCTGGATCAGAGCGGGGAGGGTCCATCTAGTCCAGCCTCCTGTCTCACACACTGTGGCCAACCAGTTCCTCTGGAGGGCCAGCAACAGGGCAGAGAGGCTGAGGCCTTCCCCTGAGAAGAACACCAGAAGAGCCTTGCTGGATCAGACCAGGGAGGTCCATCCAGTCCAGCATCTCGTCTCAACCGGTGGCAAACCAGTTCCTCTGGAGGGCCAAGAACAGGGCACAGAGGCCGGGGCCTTCCCCAGATGTTGCCTCCTGGTTCTGGGATTCAGAGGTTGACTGCCTCTGAACGTGGAGGTTCCCTTTAGTCACCACGGCTAGTAGCCACTGATAAACCTGTCCTCCTCGAATGTGTCCCATTTCCTTTAGAAGCCATCCTTCCTTGTGGCTGTCACTCCATCGACTGGCAGGGAGTTTCACGAAGTTAAAGTACTTGAACAATGTTTTGAGTCCAGTGCCACCTTTAAGACCAACAAAATTTAATTCTGGGAATCGGCGTTTGTGTGCAGGCAACACTTCGCCCAGAATTAAGCTTCAAGGTGCCACTGGACTCAAACTTTGTTCTGTTGCTTCTGACCAATGTGGCGACCCACCTGAATTTAGAGTACTTGGTGAGTAAACAGATATTTCTCTCTTTTGTACCTACTGCCCATCAATTTCACTGGATGCCCTCCTAACCCCAAATTCCAGTATTACACGAGAGGGAGAAAAAGTTCTCTCTCTCCGCTCTTCCTGACAATCCTACCCAACCCCCTATAAGTAATGGTTGAGGAGTTTCTGTTCCACTGTATCTGAGGAAGTGCGCTTGTACACAACAGCTTATACTGTGAATAAAACTTTGTTGGTCTTAAAGGTGCCCCACTGGACTCAAACTTTGTTTTATGTTTGGTGTAGTGGATAGGAACGTGGACTCTAATCTGAGAGAACCGGATTTGATTCCCCCACACTGCCACATGCAGCTGCTGATGTGGCCTTGGGTCAGTCACAAGTTCTCTCAGAGCTGTTCTCTCAAGGGCAGTCCTCGAGAGAGCTCTCTCAGCCCCACCTACCACACAGGGTGTCTGTTGTGGGGAGGGGAAGGGAAAGGAGTTTGTAAGCCCCTCTGAGACTCCTTTGGGTAGTGAAAGGCGGGGTATAAATCCAATCTCCTCCTCCACCTCCTTAGTCTTTTTTTCCTTGAATTGGAGAGGCCCGGACTCTTCTGCCTTGCCTCACAGAACAGGTACCCCAAATCACTGTGATTGCCTTGGTCTGCATTTTTCCCAGCTCTGTGATATCCTTTTTGAGATACAGTGACCAAAACTGCGCATGAGTAAACCTCCATAGTGTTATAAGAAAGAGCCCTCTAAGGACCATCTAGCCCGGAACTCCGTCCCAACAGCCCATCAGCAAAAGTCTGAAGGAGGAACCCGCCTGCTGAAATGCGTTCCTAGCAGCTGAGAGGGGTATACTGCCTGTGAACCTGGAGGTTCTATTTAGCCACCATGCCTAAGAGCTGCCTTGGGTTGTTATACCATCTGATCCAGAGTCCTGTCTCAAACAGCAACTAGCCAGAAGTGCCAACAAGCACGGCGTGAGAGCCACAGCCCTCTTTATCTTCTTGGCAACTGCTGTCAAGGTACACTGCCTCTGAACATGGTGGTTCCATTTAGCTACTATCCGTTGTGGTGGGTCAAGCAAGAGGGTCCATCCCGTCCAGCACCCTGCAAGCCAGATAAGTCAGTGAAGCTCAGCCGCAGGGCCTGGGGACAACTGTTGTGCCTGTTTGTCCTCCCAGCAGTTGTTCTTAAGCTACACTGCCTCTAAACATGGAGGTTCCATTTAGCGGAGCTGGCAAGGGACTTGTCCTCTGTGAATTTGACTGTGTGAGGGCAATCCAGAGGGAACATCTGTGGGACGTTCCGATGCCAATTCTCATTTGGCTGCCTTTCGTCTTGCGATATGTATCTGTCAATCCCAAACTAAACCTGAGCTCTTTACCTGAAACCCTTCTCAGGTTTGGGGGAGGAGGGGGGGATAGCAAGATGAAAATTCTTCTGGCACATTCCTTCTGCCATTGGAGTCAGTAACTATCATTGAGTTTAATAGAGCAGGCAGGAGCACGGCCAAATAGTTTAGTAGCATATTTTTTGGTTATTTTTGTTTTTTTATAAACATTATAGGCCCTGGGTGATCCCTTTTTGTCCAGAAGGGGTTTGGGCGCCCTCTACTGACGAAACATTTTTAACAGCAGCCGCAAAACGGTCACCAGCCACAACTATGCCTCGCAGGGAAAGGCGGGCTAGAAATGTGTAAAATAAAAAAATAATTCACTGTCCATTTTATTTTTTAAATTGCTATAATGATGTCCACCTTGCATTTGAGGGATAGTGTCAGACGTAGTAGGCCCAGATCAGCAAACTGCAAAATAAGAAGTCGCTGATATTCCCATTTTAAGAACATAAGAAAAGCCAATGTTGAATCAGGCCAATGGGCCCATCTAGTCCAACATTCTGTGCCACACAGTGACCAAAAATACCAGGTGCCATCAGGAGGTCGAGCAATGGGGCCGGGACACTAGAAGCCCTCCCACTGTTGACCCACCAAAGCACCAAGAATTCAGAGCATCACTTGCCCCAGACCGAGAGTTCCTATCTCTACCTTGTGGCTAATAGTCACTGATAGACCTCTACTCCAGATGTTTATCCAATCCCTTCTTGAAGCCTTCCATGCTTGTAGCCGCCACCACCTCCTGTGGCAGTGAATTCCATGTGTTAATCACTCTTTGGGTGAAGAAGGACTTCCTTTTATCCATTCTAATCCAACCGCTCAGCAATTTCATGAAGTGCCCACGAGTTCTTCTATGGTGAGAAAGGGAGAAAAGTACTTCTTTCTCGACCTGCTCTATCCCATGCATCATCTTGTAAACCTCAATCATGTCACCCCTCAGCCGTCGTTTCTCCAAGCTAAAGAGCCCCAAGCGCTTTAACCTTTCTTCATAGGGAAAGTGTTCCTACCCTTTTATCATTCCAGTTGCCCTTTTCTGCACTTTTTTCCCAGTGCTATGATATCCTTTCTGAGGTGTGGTGACCGGGAACTGAGGCTGAGATGCAGACTTGTGCCACGTTAGGGCCAAACTGGATGTGATGGCATCTTTGTGGCTACCGCCGCCATTTTAAGGTGAATGAAAAATGCCGTGAGGGCCCAATCCTGACTGGGCCTGAAGTGCAGCACTCTTGCCCTCCCCCCCCCACCAGGACTGGGCTCTTGTGGCATTTTAAAATCCCCTTAAAATGGTGGCACGTCACATCTGTGATGGTTGTGGGGTGAGGGGGGGAGGCACGGAGACAACTACCTTCTGGACTGAAGACTATCCAACCTCCCAACTCGGGCCTCTCCTATGGCTTCCTTATTCCCCAACCACCCAAAATCCAGTAAAAAGGGGGACACGAGCTTTAAATTAAAGATCAAGTAGCATGTAAACTATGTGCTCTCTGAAGGTGCCTTATTTGGAAACCTGCTAGACTGAGGCTGCATTTAAATGGAGGCCCTGGCTTCTTAAATTTTTGACGTGACAGACAAGACGCAGGTGGAGAGGAACGACACAGGTTTATTGAACAAGAAAAAAGTATTTGATGAGGTAAATATGATGTCAATCAGTCAATCCTAAAAGAAATCAACCCTGACTGTTCCCTGGAAGGCCAGATCCTGAAGCTGAAGCTCAAATACTTTGGCCACCCAATGAGAAGGGAGCATTCATTGGAGAAGACCCTGATGCTGGGAAAGATTGAAGGTCAAAGAAGAAGGGGACGGCAAAGGATGAGATGGTTAGACAGTGTCATCGATGCAATGAACATGGAATTGAGCAAACTTCAGCGGACAGCGGAAGACAGGAGGGCCTGGCGTGATCTGGTCCATGGGGTCGCGAAGAGTCGGACTCGTGCGACTGAACAAATATGATCTGTGAATAAGTTAGACGTATAAAGAGGGAGAGACAAGCAGTATTCCCTCTAAGCTGAGTGAGCGTGAGCTAGCACACGGTTTTTTAGCCTCCAGCTCACACATTTTTGTCTTAGCTCAGGAAGGATTGGCTCCAGAGCAAATTAATTTATGCAGTAGCCAGATCGCTCGCTCACAACTTTAATGCCAGTCGCTCACAAAGTCGAATTTTTTGCTCACAGGACTCCACAGCTTAGAGGGAGCATCGGACACGGGCTTTAGATTAAAGATCGGTAGCGTGTAAGCTGTGTGCGCCTTGAAGGTCTCTTATTTGGAAATCTAGACTGAGGCTGTACTCAAATATGAGGTTGAATGGAGACTCCTGCTTTTTAATTTTTTTACTTGACAGACAAGACGCAGGTGAGGATGAACATTGAATGAGGTAAATGTGGCGTGTGGATAACTTTGAGCTGTGTGCTCCGTAAAGGTGTCTTATCTGGAAACCTGCTAGACCAAGGCTGCACTTTTATTGTGAGGTAAATGAAGACCTCCCGACCATCTTAGGTTTTTGACGTGACACGCAGGATGCAGGTGGAGAGGAGCAACACGGGTTTATTTAACAGAAGATAAAAGTATTTGATGAGGTAAATGTGATGTGTGGATAACTTAGGTATGCACGGGAAAGCTGGTCCTCAAGTAAAGTACGTAACCCCTGAGGGGAGATTTGATTCCCCTTTCTTGGACAAGATTCACCTCAGCAGGTTTGAGGCAGCTCTTTTCTCTCACAGAGCACCTCACCACTGAACTTGCACACACCGGTCAGGAATGACAGGCCCTTAACAGGACGCTTGTCACACCGAAATAAGCTTTTTTCCCCTCAGCGGACCCCCCAGAACCCTAACTGAAAAGCAAAATAAAAGCCTGGCTGAGGCGAGGCTGCTTTCCAGAGCCAGGAAAATCCCCGTCTGAAGGACAGAAGTTTTTCTTCGCCCTTCTTAAGGCTGAGGCTGGCTCAGCCCCGCCCATCCAGGGGAGTTCCCTGAGCTCTGATTGGCCGGATATGCGTGAGGCCTACACAAGGATTGGTTCAGAGCCCTGGAGAGAGAGGCGGGACTCTTAAAGATGATTGCCCCCCGCCTAGGTTTGCCAACCTCCAGGTGGCACCTGGAGATCTCCCGCCATTACAGCCGACCTCCAGGTGACCGAGATCAGTTCCCTTGAAGAAAATGGCTGCTTTGGAGGGTAGATTGTATGGTGTTATACCCTGCCGAGGTCCCTCCCTTCCTCAAACCCTGCCCTCCACAGGCTCTACCCCCAAATCTCCAGGTATTTGCCAACTCACACCTGGTAACGTACACAGGCCTTTACAGTGTCATCCTAAGCATAGTTACATCTCCTAAGAAGCCCGTTCACTTCAATGGACTTTAGAAGGGTGTAGCCCTGCTTAGAATTGCCCTGTTAATTATTATCAATATGTATTTATTGACACATTAACATTAACCGCCCGCCTTTCCTTGTGGTTCAAACAGGCTTACAATAATAGTTTAAAACGTTTTCAGTTTGAACCAATAATGAAAGAGCAAACCCCAAATCTCTCCTGCCTCCTATTATCATTATTCTTTTCATTCGTCGTCCACCTGAGAGACCCAATGCGAATTGCTCTGGAGGGCCAACAACAGGGCCTTCCCCTGATAGGAACCTCAGAAGAGCCCTGCTGGGTCAGGCCAGTGAGGGTCCATCTTGTCCAGCCTCCTGTCTCACACAGCGGTCAACCAGTTCCTCTGGAGGGCCAACAACAGGGCACAGAGGCCGGGGCCTTCCTCTGATAAGAGCCTCAGAAGAGCCCTGCTGGATCAGACCAGGGAGGGTCCATCTAGTCTAGCCTCCTGTCTCACACAGTGGTCAACCAGTTCCTCTGGAGGTGCTAACAAGAGGACATGGAATCTGAGGCTTTCCCCTGATAAGAACCTCAGAAGAGCCCTGCTGGATCAGACCAGTGAGGCTCCATCTAGTCCAGCCTCCCGTCTCACACAGGGGCCAACCAGCTCCTCTAGAGGGCCAACAACAGGGAGTAGAGGCCGAGGCCTTCCCCTGATTAGAACCTCAGAAGAGCCCTGCTGGATCAGATCAGGGGTCCATCTAGTCCAGCATCCTGTCTCACACAGCGGTCAACCAGCTATCTCTGGAGGTGCAGCAACAGAGCGCAGATGTGAGACCTTCCCCTGATGTTGCATCCTCGCATTGGGATCCAGAGGTTGACTGCCTCTGAATGTGGAGGTTTCCTTCAGTCACCATGGCTGGATATCAGTTGCCATGGCAAGATAACAGCAAAAAAGGGGGGAGGAGAGGTTTCACTAAAATAGGTTTTCCCCGATCCAAACGTTTGCAGCTAACGATGGAAGTCTTTGAACGAAGGGACGCAGATCCCGCATGCAACACACATCGAATACCTTTGGCCAAATTGGATATATTCTGACCCACCTGAAGCAATTTGGGGAGCAGCTGTGGCTCCATAGGAGAGCCTCTGCTTGGCATGCAGAAGGTCCTAGGTTCAATCCCCGGCATCTCCAGTTTAAAAGACCAGGTAGTAAGTGATAAGAAAGACCTCTGCCTGAGACCCTGGTGAGACATAGACAGGGGCTATGGCTCCGTGGCAGAGCCTCTGCTTGGCATGCAGAAGGTCTCAGGTTCAATCCCTGGCATCTCCAGTTAAAAGCACCAGGCAGGAGGTGATGGGAAAGACCTCAGCCTGAGACCCTGGTGAGACATAGATGGGGCTGTGGCTCAGTGGCAGAGCCTCTGCTTGGCATGTAGAAGGCCCCAGGTTCAATCCCTGGCATCTCCAGTTAAAAGCACCAGGCAGGAGGTGATGGGAAAGACCTCAGCCTGAGACCCTGGTGAGACATAGACGGGGCTGTGGCTCAGTGGCAGAGCCTCTGCTTGGCATGCAGAAGGTCTCAGGTTCAATCCCTGGCATCTCCAGTTAAAAGGACCAGGAAGTAGGTGATGGGAAAGACCTCTGCCTGAGACCCTGGTGAAACATAGGGGCTGTGGCTCAGTGGCAGAGCCTCTGCTTGGCATGCAGAAGGTCTCAGGTTCAGTCCCTGGCATCTCCAGTTAAAAGGACCAGGAAGTAGGTGATGGGAAAGACCTCAGCCTGAGACCCTGGTGAGACATAGACGGGGCTGTGGCTCAGTGGCAGAGCCTCTGCTTGGCATGTAGAAGGCCCCAGGTTCAATCCCTGGCATCTCCAGTTTAAAAGACCAGGCAGTAGGTGATGAGAAAGACCTCTGCCTGAGACCTGGTGAGACATGTAGAAGGCCCCAGGTTCAATCCCCGGCATCTCCAGTTTAAAAGGACCAGGCAGGAGGTGATGTGGAAGACCTCAGCCTGAGACCTTGGAAAGCTGCTGCCGGTCAGAGTAGACAATATTGACTGTGATGGACCAAGTGTCTGATTCAGTATAAGGCGGCTTCATGTATGTATCCTTATTTGTAACTGTGCAAAATCTCATAGTTCAATTTGTCAGGCAGAAAATGTCAGACTCTGAACCATGTTCTTCCCTGTACCAACCTGACACTCGGTCAACAGCACAGTGCAAGCTCTTCCATTACTCTCCCGAAGAGATTTGAAAGCACGCCAGGGAGTCGTGAAGCTGTACCTTTGCTAGTTATAGTGTAACTATACCCCCAGCAGAGAAAATCCATTAAAAGCAGAGGAGCTGAGAAACAAAACTTCTCAGCGCCTTTAATGAGTAACTCATTGACAGCAACAGCCACGCTGGGGGGGTGCAGGGAATTGTTTCCGATGGCAATTGCTATCCGTAGGGGTTCCTTTGTGAGCCCTTGTTCCTTGGAATCTTTGGAAAACCAGCAGGGCTTTATAGGACGGATGCCCGGCATAAAACAAGTCAAATGGGTCCATAACTAAAGGGTTGAGACTCAGGATGGTTTGGCTAAATACCAGACGTCTGTACCGCACGCTGCTCGTTGCTCCATCATGCTGGGTCTGTTTATCCTCCTTGCACTGCTGTTTATTTGCGGTGCTAATCCAAAATAATAAAAGTAAACCGTGTTGTGTTCTCAGTGGCTCCTTAATCTTTTTCAAATGCTAGACCACTGCGGGGTTACAACGGAACGGTTTGGTGCCACAATTTACCAGTTCTCCGCTTTCTTTTCCCCCCTAAAAACTCGCCACTAGCCCTTTTCATTGCAGAGTTATAAGGAGAAATGTGCAGCCTGTAGCTTTCCCTTTACAACTCTGCAATAAAAGGATGAGAGATTTTCTTATTTTTTTAAAAAGAGGCTGGGGCCTAGTACATCATTGCAATAGATTGCTATAGCATTATGATAGATTGCTGTCACCCTCTGATCTTCCTTTTCCCAGGTTTCCCCGTCGTCCATTTCCTCTTTCCCCAAAACGCTTTACTGTGCTGTCCCAAGTGCGTTATCACCCCATCTGGATGGGAAGATCCAACCCACATTTTCCTGCTCTCGGCCCTGCACCACTGCCCTTTCCCCGCCTGCTTTTCAAGGTTTTCTTTTAAAAACTGGTAACCGTTAACAATGCTATAATGCTATAACACAGGGGTCACCAACGTGGTGCCCCTGGGCACCATGGTGCTCACTGACCCATTTTCTGGTGTCCGCCACGTGTTTCTAGAAGGTGGGCACGGTCAGGTGGGGCTTTGGCCCAGTAAGACTTCTGATTGGCTATTGGAGATTTGATTGGCTGGGCAGATTATTACAAATGTTGCTTTGGCAACAGCTGCCACCACAGAGCCAGTTTGGTGTAGTGGTTAGGAGTGTGGACTCTCGTCTGGGAGAACCGGGTTTGATTCCCCACTCTTCCACATGCAGCCAGCTGGTTGACCTTGGGTCAGTCGCAAGTTCTCTCAGAGCTGTTCTCTCAAGGGCAGTCCTCGAAAGAGCTCTCTCAGCCCCACCTACCTCACAGGGTGTCTGTTGCAGGGAGGGGAAGGAAAAGGAGATTGTGAGCTGCTCTGAGACTCCTTCGGGTAGTGAAGGGCGGGGCGTAAATCCAGTCTCCTCCTCTTCTCTTCTTCACAGCACCATGGTCTTCACTGTGTGACTGATGGTAAGCGTAGCTGCTTGTGGCAGCCGTTTTTGTGGCTACGGCCGCCACACTGTATCAGAATTCCAAAGCTGCCCACACGCTCAAATAGGGTCCGGTATCCCTGCTATAGCAATTACCAATTCTTTTAAAGCCTCAGCATGCCCTCTAGTGGTTTGACCGGGGAGACGACAGCGGTGAGACAAGCCTGACCTTGGATGGCCTGATGGTTTGAGCCATACACACATGTCCATCATGTGAATCAAACTGAGAGTCTTTCCTTAGAGGAGGGGCTGTGGCTCAGTGGCAGAACCCCTGCTTGGCATGCAGAAGGTCCCAGGTTCAATCCCCGGCATCTCCAGTTAAAAAGGAACAGGCAGGAGGTGATGCGAAGGACCTCAGTGGCTCAGTGGTAGAGCCTCTGCCTGGCACACAAAGGGTCCCAGGTTCAATTCCCAGCATCTCCAGTTAAAAGGACCAGGCAGGAGGTGATGGGAAAGACCTCAGCGGTAGATGCTCTGCTTGGCATGCAGAAGGTCCCAGGTTCAGTCCCCGGCATCTCCAGTTAAAAAGGACCAAGCAGTAGGTGATGCAAAGGACCTCAGTGGCTCAGTGGTAGAGCCTCTGCCTGGCACACAAAAGGTCCCAGGTTCAATCCCCAGCATCTCCAGTTAAAAGGACCAGGCAGGAGGTGATGGGAAAGACCTCAGCGGTAGATGCTCTGCTTGGCATGCAGAAGGTCCCAGGTTCAGTCCCCGGCATCTCCAGTTAAAAGGACCAGGCAGGAGGTGATGGGAAAGATCTCAGTGGTAGATGCTCTGCTTGGCATGCAGAAGGTCCCAGGTTCAGTCCCCGGCATCTCCAGTTAAAAGGACCAGGCAGGAGGTGATGGGAAAGATCTCAGTGGTAGATGCTCTGCTTGGCATGCAGAAGGTCCCAGGTTCAATCCCCAGCATCTCCAGTTAAAAGGACCAGGCAGGAGGTGATGGGAAAGATCTCAGTGGTAGATGCTCTGCTTGGCATGCAAAAGGTCCCAGGTTCAGTCCCCAGCATCTCCAGTTAAAAGGACCAGGCAGGAGGTGATGGGAAAGATCTCAGTGGTAGATGCTCTGCTTGGCATGCAGAAGGTCCCAGGTTCAGTCCCCAGCATCTCCAGTTAAAAAGGACCAAGCAGTAGGTGATGCAAAAGACCTCAGTGGCTCAGTGGTAGAGCCTCTGCCTGGCACACAAAAGGTCCCAGGTTCAATCCCCAGCATCTCCAGTTAAAAGGACCAGGCAGGAGGCGATGGGAAAGACCTCAGCGGTAGATGCTCTGCTTGGCATGCAGAAGGTCCCAGGTTCAGTCCCCGGCATCTCCAGTTAAAAGGACCAGGCAGGAGGTGATGGGAAAGATCTCAGTGGTAGATGCTCTGCTTGGCATGCAGAAGGTCCCAGGTTCAGTCCCCGGCATCTCCAGTTAAAAGGACCAGGCAGGAGGTGATGGGAAAGATCTCAGTGGTAGATGCTCTGCTTGGCATGCAGAAGGTCCCAGGTTCAATCCCCAGCATCTCCAGTTAAAAGGACCAGGCAGGAGGTGATGGGAAAGATCTCAGTGGTAGATGCTCTGCTTGGCATGCAAAAGGTCCCAGGTTCAGTCCCCAGCATCTCCAGTTAAAAGGACCAGGCAGGAGGTGATGGGAAAGATCTCAGTGGTAGATGCTCTGCTTGGCATGCAGAAGGTCCCAGGTTCAATCCCCAGCATCTCCAGTTAAAAGGACCAGGCAGGAGGTGATGGGAAAGATCTCAGTGGTAGATGCTCTGCTTGGCATGCAAAAGGTCCCAGGTTCAGTCCCCAGCATCTCCAGTTAAAAGGACCAGGCAGGAGGTGATGGGAAAGATCTCAGTGGTAAATGCTCTGCTTGGCATGCAGAAGGTCCCAGGTTCAGTCCCCGGCATCTCCAGTTAAAAAGGACCAAGCAGTAGGTGATGTGAAGGACCTCAGTGGCTCAGTGGTAGAGCCTCTGCCTGGCATGCAAAAGGTCCCAGGTTCAATCCCCAGCATCTCCAGTTAAAAGGACCAGGCAGGAGGTGGTGGGAAAGACCTCAGCGGTAGATGCTCTGCTTGGCATGCAGAAGGTCTCAGGTTCAGTCCCCGGCATCTCCAGCTAAAAGGACCAGGCGGTAGGTGATGTGAAGGACCTCTGCCTGAGACCCTGGAAAGCCATGGAGAGGAGCCATGCCTCTGAGTAGACCTTGGTGGATCAGGGGTCTGATTCAGTATCCCACTAGTGGATCCCCTGAGGGCACCTGGTATTTTTGGCCACTGTGTGACAAGAGTGTTGGACTGGATGGGCCGTTGGCCTGATCCAACATTGGCTTCTCTGATGTTCTTATTAGATAGGAACTCTCAGTTTGAGGCAGTGATGCTCTGTCTTCTTGGTGCTTGGGGTGGGGGCAACAGTGGGAGGTCTTCTAGTGTCCTGGCCCCACTGCTGGAGCTCCTGATGGCACCTGGCATCTTTGGCCACAGTGTGACACAGAGCATTGGATTGGATGGGCCGTTGGTCTGATCCAACATTGGCTTCTCTGATGTTCTTATTAGATAGGAACTCTCAGTCTGGGGCAAGGGATGCTCTGTATTCTTGGTGCTTGGGAGGGGGGCAGCAGTTGGAGGTCTTCTAGTGTCCTGACCCCACTGCTGGACCTCCTGATGGCACCTGGCATCTTTAGCCACTGTATGACACAAGAGTGTTGGACTCAATGGGCCGTTGGCCTGATCCAACATTGGCTCCTCTTATGTTCTTCAGGCATCTTCATGTGTTCAAGGATGTGATTCAGTCTAAGGCACCTTCTTGTTTTGTGGTGCGGCCATGGCTCAGTGGAAGAGCGTCTGCTTGGCATGCAGAAGGTCCCAGGTTCGATCCCCGGCATCTCTAGTTAAAAGGACTAGGCAGTAGGTGATGGGAAAGACCTCTGCCTGAGACTCTGGAGAGCTGTAAAGAGGGGTTGTGGCTCAGTGGCAGAGCCTCTGCTTGGCATGCAGAAGGTCCCAGGTTCGATCCCTGGCATCTCTAGTTAAAAGGACTAGGCAGTAGGTGATGGGAAAGACCTCTGCCTGAGACTCTGGAGAGCTGTAAAGAGGGGTTGTGGCTCAGTGGCAGAGCCTCTGCTTGGCATGCAGAAGGTCCCAGGTTCGATCCCTGGCATCTCTAGTTAAAAGGACTAGGCAGTAGGTGATGGGAAAGACCTCTGCCTGAGACTCTGGAGAGCTGTAAAGAGGGGTTGTGGCTCAGTGGCAGAGCCTCTGCTTGGCATGCAGAAGGTCCCAGGTTCGATCCCTGGCATCTCTAGTTAAAAGGACTAGGCAGTAGGTGATGGGAAAGACCTCTGCCTGAGACTCTGGAGAGCTGTAAAGAGGGGTTGTGGCTCAGTGGAAGAGCGTCTGCTTGGCATGCAGAAGGTCCCAGGTTCGATCCCTGGCATCTCTAGTTAAAAGGACTAGGCAGTAGGTGATGGGAAAGACCTCTGCCTGAGACTCTGGAGAGCTGTAAAGAGGGGTTGTGGCTCAGTGGCAGAGCCTCTGCTTGGCATGCAGAAGGTCCCAGGTTCGATCCCTGGCATCTCTAGTTAAAAGGACTAGGCAGTAGGTGATGGGAAAGACCTCTGCCTGAGACTCTGGAGAGCTGTAAAGAGGGGTTGTGGCTCAGTGGAAGAGCGTCTGCTTGGCATGCAGAAGGTCCCAGGTTCGATCCCTGGCATCTCTAGTTAAAAGGACTAGGCAGTAGGTGATGGGAAAGACCTCTGCCTGAGACTCTGGAGAGCTGTAAAGAGGGGTTGTGGCTCAGTGGCAGAGCCTCTGCTTGGCATGCAGAAGGTCCCAGGTTCGATCCCTGGCATCTCTAGTTAAAAGGACTAGGCAGTAGGTGATGGGAAAGACCTCTGCCTGAGACTCTGGAGAGCTGTAAAGAGGGGTTGTGGCTCAGTGGAAGAGCGTCTGCTTGGCATGCAGAAGGTCCCAGGTTCGATCCCTGGCATCTCTAGTTAAAAGGACTAGGCAGTAGGTGATGGGAAAGACCTCTGCCTGAGACTCTGGAGAGCTGTAAAGAGGGGTTGTGGCTCAGTGGAAGAGCGTCTGCTTGGCATGCAGAAGGTCCCAGGTTCGATCCCTGGCATCTCTAGTTAAAAGGACTAGGCAGTAGGTGATGGGAAAGACCTCTGCCTGAGACTCTGGAGAGCTGTAAAGAGGGGTTGTGGCTCAGTGGAAGAGCGTCTGCTTGGCATGCAGAAGGTCCCAGGTTCGATCCCTGGCATCTCTAGTTAAAAGGACTAGGCAGTAGGTGATGGGAAAGACCTCCGCCTGAGACTCTGGAGAGCTGTAAAGAGGGGTTGTGGCTCAGTGGAAGAGCGTCTGCTTGGCATGCAGAAGGTCCCAGGTTCGATCCCTGGCATCTCTAGTTAAAAGGACTAGGCAGTAGGTGATGGGAAAGACCTCCGCCTGAGACTCTGGAGAGCTGTAAAGAGGGGTTGTGGCTCAGTGGCAGAGCCTCTGCTTGGCATGCAGAAGGTCCTAGGTTCGATCCCCGGCATCTCCAGTTAAAAGGACCAGGCAGTAGGCGATGGGAAAGACCTCTGCCTGAGACTCTGGAGAGCTGTAAAGAGGGGTTGTGGCTCAGTGGCAGAGCCTCTGCTTGGCACGCAGAAGGTCCAGGTTCGATCCCCGGCATCTCCAGTTACAAAAGGACCAGGCAGTAGGCGATGGGAAAGACCTCCGCCTGAGACCCTGGACGGTCGCTGCCTGTCTGAATGGACAAGACTGTCTTTGATGCACCATGGGCCTGATCCAGTATGAGCAGTTTCATGACTTCATGTAGCACATCAGCGGAAGGGGGTCGTTTTTATTCCTCCATGCTGTATGGAAGAGATTTTTGTTGGGGGGGGAGGGCAGCTGGGAAATTAAAGTTGGCATGCCTGAAAGGGACCTCGGGGAGGGGTGTGATTAATTAACATTGTGGGTGGGGGAGAGACACGCTTTCCTCCCTTCCTAATTAATCCCAGGCCCTCCCCAAGGGCTTTTTAAGGCTTGGTTTAAGCTCAGAGTTGGCAGAGGCAAAAGCCGTCTCCTGTGGACTTTTGCACGCACAGGCCGAGGCCTCAAACCGGGGCTGCCACCCCCCCCCATGCATTATGTCACGAGCAGCTGCTTTGCGTGGGGGAGGGCGGCTCAGTCGAACGGTACCCTTGTGGCGAGCGCAAAGTCTCGCACGGGGGCTCTTGTGCGCTTTCCTGCATCCTGCTTTGTTCCGGCTGCAGTGCCAAGGTTTCCCCGAGACCTTCCTATAGCCAGACCCTTGAATTATGCAGAAGCACAGCAGTTTCGCCCTGACCTGGATGGTCCAGGCTAGTCCCTATCTTGTCAGATCTCAGAAGCTAAGCAGAGTCAGTCCTGGTTAGGATTTGGATGGGAGACCACCAAGGAAAACCAGGGTTGCTAAGCAAGAGGTGTAGGCAATGGCAAAAACCAGCTCTGAATGTCTTTGGCCCTGACCGGGATGGCCCAGGTGAGCCCGATCTCATCAGAGCTCATGAAGTTAAGCAGGGTTGGCGCCAGCGTTCCCTCTAAGCGGAGTTAGTGTGAGCTAGCTCACCGTTTTGTAGCCTCCGGCTCACACAGTTTTGTCTCAGCTCAGGAAGGGATGGGCTCCAGAGCAAACTAATTTATGCAGCAGCCAAATCGCTCGCTCACCACTCTAATGCCAGCAGCTCGCGAAGTAGAATTTTTGCTCGCAAGACTCCACAGCTTAGAGGGAACATTGGGGCTTGTATGGGAGACCATCAGAAAAGTGCAGGGTTACTACGCAGAGGCAGGCAACGGTAAAGCACCTCTGTATGTCTCTTGTCCTGACCGGGATGGCCCAGGCTGGCCGGATCTCATTAGATCCGGGAAGCTAAGAAGGGTCAGCCCCGGTCAGTCTTTGGACGGGAGGCCACCGAGGAAGCCCGGGACGAACCAGCTCTGCTCATCTCTTGCCTTGAAAACTCCACGGGGTCGTCAGAAGTCATCTGTGTAGCACACAATTGTTATTAAATGTTATTAAGTGATCAACATATGGAACTCACTGCCACAGGAGCTGGTGGCAGCTACAAGCATGGACAGTTTCAAGAGGGAATTAGATAAACATGTGGAGCAGAAGTCCATCAGTGGCTATTAGCCACAGGGTATAGAGGGTTAAGACGCTGAACTGCAGGCTGTGGAAGGTCAGTAGTTCAGCAGTTCGAGACCCGGGTGCCGCATGACGGGGTGAGCTCCTGTCTAGTTCCAGCTCCTGCCAACCTAGCAGTTCGAAAGCAAGAAACTGCAAGTAGATAAATAGGTACCACTTCGGTGGGAAGGTAACAGCGTTCCGTGCACCTTGGTGTTTAGTCATGCCGGCCACATGACCACGGAAATGTCTTCGGACAGCGCTGGCTCTTCGGCTTCAAAACGGAGATGAGCACCGCAACCCTAGAGTCGGATTCAACTGGCTTTCGAGCAAGGGAACCTTTACCTTTACCTTATAGAGGGGAACTCTCAGTCTGGGGCAGGTGATGCACTCTATTCTTGGTGCTGGAGGGGCAGCAGTGGGAGGGCTTCTAGTGTCCTGGCCCCACTGCTGGAGCTCCTGATGGCACCTGGCATATTCTGGCCGCTGTGTGACAGAGTGTTGGACTAGATGGGCCATTGGCCTGATTCAACATTGGCTTCTCTTATGTTCTTATGTTCTTATCCATTAAATGCGTACGACACAACAGGACAGCCGAGAGAAGAGAGGGGGAAAGGGAAGACCGGTGCTCCCTCTGAGCTATGGAGCCTTGTGAACAAAAATTCTGTTTGGTGAGCTCCTGGCACTGAAGTTGTGAGCGAGAGATTTGGCCGCGGCATGAATCCGCTTTGCTCTGGAGCCCTCCCTCCTGAGCGAAGGCAAAAACGTGTGAGCCGGAGGCTAAAAAACCGTGAGCCAGCTCACACTCCCTCAGCTTAGAGGGGACACTGGTGAAGACGTAATAACACGACTTGTTCTCCGCTTTAACAAAATGAAGTTCTGTTAAAAGTCTTATTTATGGTAGTGTTCTCAGCCCTGGTTCTCAGACCGTCAGAAAGAGCACACCCCCAAACTTTGGTTGCCCTGGTAACTAAAACGGTGCGCAGACTCTCCAGACCGGATCCGCTTTTTCTCACGAACGGCCCCTTTACTCTGCTGCAGGGGTCCTGGACACGGGCATCGTGGATCGAGGGAGGAACGTAGTGTCCAGCAGCCGGGACGGCACGGCCCGCCTCTGGGACTGTGGGCGATCGGCTCGCCCGGGGACAGTGGCGGACTGCGGCTCCCCCGTCAATGGAATCGCCCTGGGAGGTGCAGACAACACCTTGAATCTGGGATCTCCCGAAACGGCACCTAGTAAGTGACATCGGCCAAGTGTCTCCCTCTCCCCGTAAGAGTGACACAAGAGTAGATTTAAAAGACATACTTGTTGGGGGGAGGGGGTTGTGGGTTTGCTTTGTGTGGCTTGTGTTGCAGGAAAGGAGAAAGGAGAGTGGGGAAACTTTTGCGGCAGCTGATTAAGGAGGGCCAACCAAACAGGGGAACCTTAATAAGAGAAGCCATGTTGGATCAGGCCAATGGCCCATCCACTCCGACACTCTGTGACCAAAACCCAGGTGTCAACAGGAGGTCCACCAGTGGGGCCAGAACTCCAAAAGCCCTCCCACTTTTGCCCCCCCCCCTCAAGCGGTCACTGCGGGTGTGTAGGGGGAGGTATTTGTGAATTTCCTGCTTTGTGCAGGGGGTTGGATTAGATGATCCTGGAGGTTTGGTGCCGTGGTTAAGTGCGCGGACTGTAATCTGCGAGAACCGGGTTTGATTCCCCACTCCTCCACTTGTACCTGACTGGATGACTTTGGGCAAGCCATAGTTCTGACAAGAGCTGTTCTTGAAAAAGAGCAGTTTCTGTCAAGAGCTCTCTCAGCCCCACCTACCTCACAGGATGTCTGTTGTGGGGAAGGGAAGGGAAGGGAAGGGAAGGGAAGGGAAGGGAAGGGAAGGGAAGGGAAGGGAAGGGAAGGGAAGGGAAGGGAGTTTGTAAGCCACTCTGAGACTCCTCTGGGTAGTGAAGGGCGGGGTATAAATCCAATCTCTTCTTCTTCTTCTTCTTCTTCTTCCTCTTCTTCCAACTCTATGACTCTATGCAATAAAAAGAAAATACTGCAAGAGTGTTAAGCACAGTTGCATTTTAAGTTAAAAAAATATCTTTAATTGTGTTTGAGCCTGCCTGTGCAGGAAAGACAGGTTATCAATTGAAAATAAATAAATAAATAAATGTGTATCTTTCATAATGTTTATATTTCCACTGCCTGGGATTACCTTTTATGACACGCATGGCCGGGCCCCACCAAGTCCCACTGATGTCAGATCCGGCCCTTGTAACAAATGAGTTCGACCCCCCCTGCCACAGATTCTAGGCGAAGCCCCACCTCCAATCCCCCCCCTCCACAGACTCCACCCCCAAATCTCTGGGAATTTCCCAGGCTGGATCTCATAACCCAGATGGGAGAGTCTCTCAGCTGCTTAACACCGAAAGATCGAGAGCACAGCAAGGTTTTTTTTAAAAATGTGCAAACAGACCCAAAACATGCAGTTCCAGAAGGGGGAAAAAATAAATCAGCATTCGTGCTGTCCGATTCCCAGTTCGAAAGATTTTCTCCCACTTTATGTAGACCTTTAAGTGTCGTGCGACGTGAGTCAGTTTGGTGTGGTGGTTAAATACGCGGACTCTAATCTTGGAGAACCGGGTTTGATTCCCCCACTCCTCCACTCGCGGCTGCTGGATGACCTTGGGCAAGCCATAGTTCTTTCAGAGCTGTTCTCTCAAGGGCAGTTCTCGAGAGAGTTCTCTCAGCCCCACCTACCTCACAGGGTTGTTGTGGGGAGGGGAAGGGAAGGGAGTTTGTAAGCCGCTCTGAGACACCTTTGGGTAGTGAAGGGCGGGGTATGAATCCAATCTCTTCCTTCTTCTTCTACCTCACAGGGTGCCTGTTGCGGGGAAGGAGAAGGGAAAGGAGTTTGTAAGCCGCTCTGAGACTCCCTCGGGTAGTGAAGGGCAGGGTATAAATCCAACCTCTTCCTTCTTCTTCTACCTCCCAGGGTGTCTGTTGTGGGGAAGGGAAAGGAAAGGAGATTGCAAGCCGCTCAGGTAGTGAAGGGCGGGGGTCGAAATCCAGTCTCTTCTTCGTTCACAAGTTCTCTCGGAGCTGTTCTCTCAAGGGCAGTTCTGTCAAGAGCTCTCTCAGCCCTGCCTACCTCTCAGGTTGTGGGGAGGGGAAGGGGAAGGAAAGGAGATTGTCAGCCGCTCTGAGACTCCCTCGGGTAGTGAAGGGTGGGGCATAAATCCAGTCTCTTCTCTTCTCTTCTTCTTCTTCTTCTCTCAAGGGCAGTTTTGTCAAGACCTCTCTCAGCCCCGCCTGCCTCACAGGGTGTCTGTTGTGGGGAGGGGGAGGGAAAGGAGTTTGTCAGCCGCTCTGAGACACCTTCGGGTATTGAAGGGCAGGGTATAAATCCAACCTCTTCCTTCTTCTTCTACCTCCCAGGGTGTCTGTTGTGGGGAAGGGAAAGGAAAGGAGATTGCAAGCCGCTCAGGTAGTGAAGGGCGGGGGTCGAAATCCAGTCTCTTCTTCGTTCACAAGTTCTCTCGGAGCTGTTCTCTCAAGGGCAGTTCTGTCAAGAGCTCTCTCAGCCCCGCCTACCTCTCAGGTTGTGGGGAGGGGAAGGGGAGGGAAAGGAGATTGTCAGCTGCTCTGAGACTCCCTCGGGTAGTGAAGGACGGGGTGTAAATCCAATCTCGTCTTCGTCTTCTTCTTCTAAGCAACAAAGCCATGTGTCTGCAGAGGCGAGGGGCCCCTCACTGGTGGAAAGAGGTCCCAGAAGACATCAGGGCCCTGTGGGACCTCTTACAGTTCCGCTGGGCCTGTAAAACGGGAGCTCTTCCGCCAGGCTTTCAAGTAGGGTGCCGCCTGGATCTTACGGCCCTGGCCCCGACTACCAACTGTACCAACAGTACCAACAGCGCCACCAACTGAGGCGTCATAGCCAGACGGGAGCCCGATGACATAATTCAGCTGATACTCGATATCAGAAGATCGCCGTCTTTTAATGAAAGTTATGTTTATTATAGTGGCCAGGCCCGTTGCGTGGCTCGATGCAATGGGCCCTAGCCAGTTGGTGGGGGAAGGCCCCCCCCACGTCCTCCCGTGGCGGGTGGGGGAGGCGGCATAGGTGGCAGCCGCGGAGAAAGTGGGCGGCACCTCCTTTCAGGCACGTCCACAGCAGGGCGGGCCCGTCGGCCTGGAGGGCGAATCTGCTCAGACGGCGGAGGAAGCGGGCGCGGCACCTCCTGAGGCATGGGTGTAGCAGGGCGGATGCGAATCCTGGCGCACGGCGGAGGAAGTGGCCGCCGCCTCTCTCCAGGCGAGTCTGCCGGCGAGCAGAGAGCCGGGTCGTGAGGTGGGGTGGGCTGTCGCCAGAGCAGCCATCCCTCCTGGCGTCTGGCGTGAGAATGGGGGCGTGAGGCCCTACGGTGCCTGCGTGGGCGGGTCTGCAGCCACACAGGGACCCAATGCAGCCAGTGGCGAGGGACCCCCTGTCTGACTGGCAGGTCCCTCGGCCAACTGATTCCGGTGCGCATTTTGACCATATAAGGTATGACCAAAATGTAATTATATATAAGGAAGGATGATTTTATATTGATTGACAGTTTTAACTGGAATCTTAATGCATGCTTATCGTGTTGTTAGCCGCCCCGAGCCTGCCGAATGGCGGGGAGGGCGGGATATAAATGTAAATAAATAAATAAATGTACCAGTGTACCAGGCTACGCTGCTGCAGAGTGCAGGGGGTTGGACTAGATGACCTTCAAGGTCCCTTCCAACTCTAACATTCTAAGTGTGTTGCAGCTTCATGGACTACGCATGCGAACCACACGGTGCTGGAGGAAAGCGCCATCATAAGAACATAAGAAAAACCAATGCTGAATCAGGTCAATGGCCCATCTAGTCCAACACTCTGTCACACAGCGGCCAAAATATACCAGGTGCCATCAGGAGGTCCAGCAGTGGGGCCAGGGCACCAGAAGCCCTCCCACTGCTGCCCCCTCCAGCACCAAGAATAGAGTGCATCACCTGCCCCAGACTGAGAGTTCCCATCTATACCCTGTGGCTAATAGCCACTGATGGACTTCTGCTCCATATGTTTATCTAAGTCCCATCAAGTCACCGCCAACTTATAGCATGCCCCAGTGATTTCCAAACCAAGAAGCCTTCAGAGAGGGTTTGCTGCTGCCTGCCTCTGTGTAGCAACCCTGGGCTTCCTCAGTGCATTCCCGTCCGGGTACTAAGTAGGGACGACCCTGCTGAGCTTCCGAGACCTGACGAGGCTGGACTAGCCTGGAGTGTATCCAGTTCCGTGCAATTCGAGTGGTTAAGACGCTGAACTGCAGAGCCGGAAGGTCGGTAGTTCAGCAGTTCAAGACCCGAGTGCTGCGTGACGGAGTGAGGCTCCCGTCTCCAGCCCCGGCTCCTGCCAACCTAGCAGTTCGAAAGCCAGAAATTGCAAGTAGATAAATAGGTACCGCTTCAGTGGGAAGGTCACAGCGTTCCGTGCACCTCGGCGTCTAGTCATGCCAGCCACATGACCACGGAAACGTCTTCGGACAGTGCTGGTTCTTCGGCTTGGAAACGGAGATGAGCACCGCATCCCTAGAGTCAGATTCGACTGGCTTTCGAGCAAGGGGAAACCTTTACCTTTACTTTACTATATGTGTGTATGTGTGTGTGAGTGTGTGCACCTGGAAGTCACGGCGACATCTGGTGACTGACTCATACTGGGAGCCTTTTTGAGTCTGTAGGCATCTATGGAATTCTGACATAGAGTGGGGGGCGGGGGGAGACCACAAAATGGCTCCCATGGGAGATAGAGTGAGCCATACCCACACAGAGAAAGCTCAAGCACAGGGGAGGAGGGGGATAATTTAAAAAAATATGCTGGGGAAAAGGAATGAGAGAGAGAATAAAACTAATACTACAGGTGGCACCTGCTGCCAAAACGACGTTATTTTAATCTGCCCAGCCAATCAGATCTCCAGTGGCCAATCAGAAGCCCTCCTGGGCAAGAGCCCCACCCACCTTCTAAAACATTTAGCAGGTTCTAGGAAAGGTGTGAGGAGCTATGGCGCCCACGGGCACCACGTTGGAGACCCTCCCCTAACTGGTTATTTTTGCCCAAATCAAAAATGCTGCCTTGTTCTCTGTGCTCCAGACCAGGACTCCCAAGCCACGGCTTAAATCCTGGCTCAAATCCTTCTTGAGGGGGGAAAGAAAAGTTTGGGTGACATGACGAATTGTGTAGGCAAAGGGGCACTTTCGAGTCACACACGAGTGGAGAAGGGAGGGTACCCACGGACCCCCCCAACCCGGCTTACGTAATGACAAACCTTAACCTGTTGTTACCTCTCTCAGCCCTACCAAAGGGAAGACAAAAATGAAAACGTAGAAGGGAAACTGAAGCCTTCCTCAGATTTTGAGTTTTATTAAAACAATTAAATAAATTAAACATATCGAAACACATTCGACTGCATGCATTTAGGTCTCACTGCTTTACACTGGTTTATGGCGCCCGATCCCATGGGGTAACTTGAGACTCCCCCCTTTCCCCACCCCAAAGCACCCATCAATACATGAAGCTGTCATCAGCCCGCCAAGCTCAATCCTCCCCGCTCTGACTGGCCGCAGCTTTCTAGGGGACCCGCGGCTACCTACGGGAAAGGGATGTGAATGGAGCAGCCGACATACGCCAGAGCTCTGCGCACTCTTCACGGGCACACCCAAGATTCCAGACTGGTACACCTATGTCTCTTTTTCCAGCTTGTGCAACCACGATAGATAGAAACGTCCTTTCTTCACAGTAAAAATTTTTAAAAAGACAAAATCCTTAGGTAGCCCCAGTTCTAAACCCCCCTTTCCAATTTTATGCAGGGAGTGGAGGAATGGACCACACCTTGCTTGGCCCCTATTCCGTTCTCTCAAGAACACATTTTCCCAGCCCTGCTGGGCCGATTTGGTCGATGACCAGCCAACCCGTGCTAGGACACAGACTCCGCGTCCTCCTTTGCATGCATCCTTCTGAAACCACTGCGAGTGGAAGGGGTGGGGGGAGAATCAAGGCTACCCACAAGAGCTGCAAGCGCCAAACCGGTTCCCACCAGAGGAACCTGGAAAAGGGGTAGAAGGAGAGAGGTGAAGGCATAAAACCCCATTTGTTACACCAGTGGCAATGAATTACTACTGAAATGTTTTTTAGGGCCAAGTCCATCCTCTCGTGGTCTTTAAAAGGTGGCCCACCCAGTCTGACAGTGGTTACCCTATAGATGCATCAGAGATTCCTTGTCAAACTTGACAGCCGGTTTAAGAACAGAAGGACATAAGAGAAGCCAATGTTGGATCAGGCCAATGGCCCATCCAGTCCAACACTCTGTGTCACACAGTGGCCAAAAATACCAGGTGCCCCCAGGAGGTCCAGCAGTGGGGCCAGGACACCAGAAGCCCTCCCACTGTTGACCCCCCCCAGCACCAAGAATACAGAGCATCACTTGCCCCGGAGTCCCTGTCTATACCTTGTGGCTAAGAGGCACTGATGGACCTCTGCTCCAGATGTTTATCCAATTCCCTCTTGAAGCTATCAATGCCTATAACCGCCACCACTTCCTGTGGCAATCTGGTGTAGTGGTTAGGAGTGCAGACTCTAATCTGGGAGAACCGGGTTCGTTTCCCCACTCCTCCACATACAGCCGCTGGTGTGACCTTGGGCCAGTCACAAGTTCTCTCAGAGCTGTTCTCTCACGAGCAGTCCTCAAAAGAGCTCTCTCAGCCCCGTCTACCTCACAGGCTGTCTGTTGTGGGGAGGGAAAGGAGACCGTAAGCCTCTCTGAGACTCCTTCAGGTAGTGAAGGGTGGGGTATAAATCCAACCTCCTCCTCTTCTTCAAATAATCAGTTCACAAGTCATGTTTGGATTAGGAACCCACTGGTTTGGCAAGAAGCAAGATTTGAATGGCACAGGATCTGTCCTTAGTAGAATGGAAATGATACTTTCTCTTCTGACGACCGCCAGCTGAGCGTCAGAGGGTCCAACTGAAGGCCGTTCTCTCCTCCATCCTCTGGGCCCCAGAACTCCTTGATGAACCGGATCTTCCCCCTCGCATTGTCTGTCGATGAAACTTTACGTCAGTTTGACAAAGGGAGCATCGACTCTCGAAAGCTTACACCCTGGAAATCTTGTTGGTTTTTAAGCAGCTACCGGACTGGAATCTTTTTATTTTCTCTAAGTCACGGCCTTGCTTAATCCCCGTCAGCTGGTTTCTTGGTCTCTCTTCCAAAGCAGGGTTAATGAGAAACATTGGAAACGAGACACAGAGGAAGCCGTCCTTGGGACTGCTGCGAAGGGATCCTCACAGTGCAAAGGAGAGAGGAAGGTACTTACTAGCAAGCCAGCTATTTGCACAGCTATTTGTTCTCCATTACCGAGGGAAGGGGCTGTGGCTCAGGGGCAAAGCCTCTGCTTGGCATGCAGAAGGTCCCAGGTTCAATCCCCGGCATCTCCAGTTAAAGGGACCAGGCAGGAGGTGATGGGAAAGACCTCAGCCTGAGACCCTGGAGAGACATAGACAGGGGCTGTGGCTCAGGGGCAAAGCCTCTGCTTGGCATGCAGAAGGTCCCAGGTTCAATCCCCGGCATCTCCAGTTAAAAGGACCAGGTAGGAGGTGATGGGAAAGACCTCAGCCTGAGACCCTGGAGAGACATAGACAGGGGCTGTGACTCAGGGGCAAAGCCTCTGCTTGGCATGCAGAAGGTCCCAGGTTCAATCCCCAGCATCTCCAGGTAAAAGGACCAGGCAGGAGGTGATGGGAAAGACCTCAGCCTGAGACCCTGGAGAGCCATGAAGAGGGGCTGTGGCTCATTGGTAGAGCGCCTGCTTGGCATGCAGAAGGTCCCAGGTTCAATCCCCAGCATCTCCAGTTAGAAAGTCCAAGTAGGAGATGATGGGAAAGACCCCTGCCTGAGACCCCGGGGAGCCATGGAGAGGGCTCAGTGGCAGAACATCTGCTTGGCATGCAGAAGGTCCTCACTTCAGTCCCCATCACCTCAGGTTAAAAGGACCAGGCAGCAGGTGATGGGAACGACCTCCACTGGAGCCCCCAGAGAGACGCTGCCAGCCTGAGTAGACAATACTGTCTTTGACGGACAGAGGGTCCAATTTAATACAAGGCAGCTTCATGTGTCCATCTCAGCAAATAACTAAAAAAGAGCCTCAGGGGTTGGGAGTCTCTCCCATAGGTTGGTAGCTATGGTGGGGCTTTTCGGGGCTCTGCCCCCTTCCTTAAAGGCACAGCCCCCCCAAGAATTCCTCCTGTATATGGTTTTCCCCAATCTTTTAAAAACATTTTTTAAAAGGCGTGCACTCTTTTAAGCAGAGTGCGGTGCTGTCGTTGACTAATTCCCGCACTGAGCCAAGGGGGTTGGAGTAGGTGACCTCTAGAATCCCTTCTGACTCTGTATCAAGAAACTGGTCGCCTTTAAGAGAGTTTTTCTACCTAAGTGTTAGCTGTCTTGACTACAGAAGTCATCACCCCCCCCCCACCTGCCAGCTTGTTATCAGAATCCTTGCTTCGGCTGGCAGAAGAGATTAACTTGCAGCTGCTGAGAACTGTCCTCTAAAGTGGTCGGCAGCTTGCAACTTAGAGATCTCTCCTGGGAACAGCTTTCTTTTTGTTCTGCACTGAGAACTTCAGCCCCAACCAGAAAAAGATTTGCCCCACAAGCCACAAAATCCTGGCTACAGGCCCGCTCTCCCAAACAGACGGGCGACGCAAGACCAACAGGGACCCCTTTGTCTATTAAACAACTGCCACCACCCCGGAGCTTTGCCAGTCCCTCCTTGGCACAACAGCCCGCTCGCTTCGACACTCAGGACAAACGCCAGCCCTTCAGGAGTCGTGTTTCCACTTCGAGCTGACTTTATCCAGCAGGTGTCTGGTGCTTTCCCGGAACTTGCACTGGGTGAAGTAGAAGAGGATCGGGTCCAGGACGCTGTTCATGCTCGCGAACGGCCGGGTGCACTTGTAGGCGATGGCGAAGGTCTGGAGGGTGAGGCAGGGGATGCCCGACAAGGAGCGGACGATCAGGTAGATGCTCTTGGTGAGGTGGAACGGGAAGAAGCTGATGGCGAAGACCAGGACGACGATGACGATCATCCGGATGGCCTTGTCTTTCTTCTTGCGGACGGCCAGACCGATCAGCTCGTCCTTCTGGCAGAGGATCCGGGTCATGCTGCAGTAGCAGGCGACGACGAGGACAAAGGGGATCAGGAACCCCGTGACCGTCAAGGTGATGCCGTAGGGGAAGTAGCTGGTGGAGCGGTCCGGGGGGCTGAGGTCGTAGCAGACGGTCCGGTTCCTCTGGGTGCCGGTGGAGGCGAAGACGAAGGTGGGCAGGCACTGGGCGACGACGAGGAACCAGACGACCCCGCAGACCGTCCAGGTGAACCCCTTGCCCCTCTTCTTGTGCCAGGTGGAGAGCGGGTGGCAGATGCCCAGGTAACGCTGGAGGCTGATGCAGGTCAGGAAGAGGATGCTGCCGTGCAAGTTGGTGTAGAACTGGAAGCGCACGAAGCGGCAGGTGAAGTCGCCGAAGGGCCAGTAGTCCTTCTGGGAGTAGTTGTAGATGAGGAGGGGCAGGGAGCAGATGTAGAGGAAGTCGGCCACCGCCAAGTTCAGCATGTAGATGGTGGTGCGGGTCAGCGCCTTCCGGGACAGCCAGACCTGGATGATCACGATGGCGTTCAAGGGCAGGCCCACCACAAAGACCACGGAGTAGACCAGCGGCAGCAGGATCTGCTTGAACTCCTCGTGGAACGTGCAAGAGTTATTCCCGCCGGCCGACGTGGTCAAGTTATCCATTCCTGACCTACTGGGTTCTCCTCGTGCTTAGCTCACATCCGAGGTTGTCCTCTGGCCATGCAGAACCTGGGGGGGGGTGAGAATATAACAGAATAACAGTTAAGAATATAGAATGTAAGAACATCAGAAGAGCCCTGCTGGATCAGACCAGAGGTCCGTCTAGTCCAGCATCTTCTCACACAGGGGCCAGCCAGGTCCTCTGGAGGGCCAACAACAGGGCAGAGAGGCCGAGGCCTTCCCCTGATAAGAACCTCAGAAGAGCCCTACTGGGTCAGACCAGGGAGGGTCCATCTAGTCCAGCCTCCCGTCTCAAACAGGGGCCAGCCAGTTCTTCTGGAGGGCCAACAACAGGGCAGAGAGGCTGAGGCCTTCATAAGAACAGAAGACCCCTGCTGGATCAGACAAGAGGTCCGTCTAGTCCAGCCTCCCGTCTCACACAGTGGCCAGCCAGTTCCTCTGGAGGGCCAACAACAGGGCACAGAGGCCGAGGCCTTCATAAGAACACAATAGACCTGCTGGATCAGCCCAGTGGTCCATCTAGTCCAGCACCCTGTGTCACAGTGGCCAACCAATTACTCTGGAGGGCCAAGAACAGGGCAGAGAGGCCGAGGCCTTCCCCAGATAAGAACCTTGGAAAAGCCCTGCTGATCAGCCAGTGATGCATCTAGTCCAGCCTCCCGTCCCACACAGTGGCCAACCAGTTCCTCTGGAGGGCCAACAGCAGGGCAGAGAGGCCAAGGCCTTCATAAGAATATCAGAAGAGACATGCTGGATCAGACCAGTGGTCCAACTACTCCAGGATCCTGTCTCATATAGAGGCCAACCAATTCCTCTGGAAGTCCAACAACAGGGCACAAAGGCCAAGGTCTTCCCCTGATAAGAACTTCAGAAGAGCCCTGCTGGGTCAGACCAGGGAGGGTCCACCTAGTCCAGCCTCCTGTCTCACACAGGGGCCAACCAGTTCCTCTGGAGGGCCAGCAATAGGGCAGAGAGGCCGAGGCCTTCCCCTGATAAGAACCTCAGAAGAGCCCTGCTGGATCAGACCAGTGAAGGTCCATCCAGTCCAGCATCCTGCCTCACACAGGGGCCAGCCAGTTCCTCGGGAGGGCCAACAACAGGGCAGAGAGGCCGAGGCCTTCCCCTGATAAGAACCTTGGAAGAGCCCTGCTGGATCAACCCAGTGATGCATCTAGTCCAGCATCCCATCTCACACTGGGGCCAACCAGTTCCTCTGGAGGGCTAACAACAGGGCACAGAGGCCGAGTCCTTCCCTTGACGTTGCCCCCTGGCTCTGGGATTCAGAAGCTGTAGTGCATCTATTTATTGCAAAGTGTATAATAACTACAAATTAAAAAATAACATCCGTAGAATGTAGATTAAAAACAAAGAGGTCGTGGCTATCTAATTGTGAGGCTACCCATCTTGTTAATTCATTGGATCGCCGCAAGTCGGAAGCAACTCGACCTCACTTAATACAGAAATAAAGAAGAAGAAGAGGAAGAAGAAGAAGGAGGAGGAGGAGGAGGAGGAGGAGAAGAAGAGATTGGATTTATACCCGATCACTCACTACCCAAAGGTGTCTCAGAGCGGCTGACAAACTCCTTTCCCTTCCCCTCCCCACAACAGACACCCTGTGAGGTAGGTGGGGCTGAGAGAGCTCTGACAGAAACTGCTCTATTTCAGGAACAGCTGTGCCAGAGCTTGTGACTGACCCAAGGTCACCCAACAGCTGCAAGTGGAGGAGTGGGGAATCACACCCGGTTCTCCCAGATTAGAGTCCGCGCACTTCACCACTACTCCAAACTGGCTCTCAACAATAAAGACTCATCAACAGCATGCCAGGGATCTGGCTGAGAACATCTGTCTGCCTATCTGTCTCTCGGGGTGTGTTTATGCTGTCTTTGGATGACTGTGACTGTCTGCCTCCGGCATCTTCTGCGATTTTGTTAAAACAGGTCTCTTGTTCTAATTTTCGCTCACCAGTAGGTGGCGCCATCATCACGTGTACAGAGCTAGCGGTCGGCTGCTGTTCATCCCAAATCCCAAAGAAGAGAAGAAGAGATTGGATTTATACCCTGCCCTTCACTACCCAAAGGTGTCTCAGAGCGGCTTACAAACCCCTTTCCCTTCCCCTCTTCCCCTCCCCACAACAGACACCCTGGGAGGTCGGCGGGGCTGAGAGAGCTCTTGACAGAAACCGCTCTTTTTCAAGAACAGCTCTTATCAGAACTATGGCTTGCCCAAGGTCATCCAGCAGGTGTAAGTGGAGGAGTGGGGGAATCAAACCCAGTTCTCCCAGATTAGAGTCCACACACTTAACCACCACACCAAACTGGCACCAAAGGTTCACCAGTACGGAAAAGGGAGGGATGGAGAGAGACATCTGATGAATGCAGTCCAGGCTGCGTCTCCATCACAGCTCCTGCCAGCGAGTTAGGCATACTTCAGAAGCTTGTACAGCTCTGCAACTAGAGAAGGTTGTCCAGAAAAACACCAGAGGGCCCGGAAATGTTACAGAAGAACGAATGAATGCGTTTCCCTTTGCTAGGCTGCTAAAACAATAGGGTTTGGTTAAATGAAGATTTACCCTGATTTGGGAAGGGGTTCCATTGCCTCCTCCAAACTGCTCTTTCACCACCTGGGAGGAAGGCCTACAGTGAGATCCTACACAGAGTTACGCCCAGGGGTCATTTGGAGCAGGAGCGCGCAGGAGCGGCGCTCCGGCAGTTAGAAGCACAGGCGGTGGCAGGCCCCGCCCCCAGCAGGAACGCAAAGCAGCACGTGTTGCATTCCTCCTGGGCCCAGATAGGCTACTCTGGGACTGGAATGACAGCCCCCAGAGTGGAAAGACAGTCCCTAGGGGTGGAGCCTGAGCGGTGGGTGTTGCCTTCTGACACACTTCCGGTGATGTCAGGGCGTGTGGCGTATGCAAACAAGTTATGTTAATGAGTTATGCTAATGAGCCCCTGCACCTCTTTTTCTACGAAATGACCCCTGGTTATGCCCTTCCTAAAGTATTGAATTCAGTGGACACAGAAGCAGGGTTCCCTCTAAGCTGAGTGAGTGTGAGCTAGCTCACAGTTTTTTAGCCTCCGGTTCACACATTTTCGTCTTCGCTCAGGGAGGAGGGCTCCAGAGCAAACTGATTGGTGCAGCAGCCGAACCGCTCGCTCACAACTTTCATGCCAGCAGCTCACAAAGTAGAATTTTTGCTCACAAGACTCCACAGCTTAGAGGGAGCATTGCAGAGAAGACCTGCATAGCCCAGACTGGTCCCATCTCATCAGATCTCAGAAGACAAGCAGGGCCAGCCCTGGTTAGAATTTGGATGGGAGACCACCAAGGAAGTCCAGGGTTGCTACGCAGAGGCAGGTATTGGCAAAGCACCTCTCTATGCCCTTTGCCCTGACCTGGATGGCCCAGGTGAGCCCAACCTCATCAGATCTTGAAAGCTTAGCTAAGTAGAATCAACTCTGGTTAGTACCTGGACCACCAAGGAAGGCCAAGGGTGGCTACGCAGAGGCAGGCAATGGCAAGCCACCTCTGTCTGACTTTTGCCATGACCCTGATGGCCCAGGCGAGCCTGATCTCATCAGATCTTGGAAGCTAAGCAGGATCAAGGGCTTCTGGTGTCCCGGCCCCACTGGTGGACCTCCTGATGGCCCCTGGTATTTTTGGCCACTGTGTGACCCAGAGTGTTGGACTGGATGGTCTATTGGCCTGATCCAGCATTGGCTTCTCTCTTATGTTCTTATGTCTGGGGCCAGTGAGGCTCTGTCTTCTTGGTGCTTGGGGGGGACCAATAGTGGGAGGGCTTCTGGTGCCCTGGCCCCACTGCTGGACCTCCTGATGGCCCCTGGTATATTTTGGCCGCTGTGTGACACAGAGTGTTGGACTGGATGGGCCATTGGCCTGATTCAACGTTGGCTTCTCTTATGTTCTTATGTTCTTATGCTTGTAGCTGCCACCACCTCCTGTGGCAGTGAATTCCAGGTGTGAATCACTCTTTGGATGAAGAAGGACTTCCTTTTATCCGTTCTAACCCGACTGCTCAGCAATTTCATTGAGTGCCCACAAGTTCTTGTCTTGTGAGAAAGGGAGAAAAGTACCTCTTTCTCTACCTGCTCTATCCCACGCATTATCTTATAAACCTCAATCATGTCACCCTTCAGCCATCATTTCTGCAAGCTAAAGAGCCCCAAGCCTTTCTTCATAGGGAAGGTGTTCCAACCCTTTTATCATTCTAATTGCCCTTCTCTGCACTTTTTCCAATGCTATAATATCCTTTTTGAGATGTGGCGACCAGAACTGTACACAGTATTCCAAATGAGGCTGCACCAATGATTTATACAAGGGCATTATGATACTGGCTGATTTGTTTTCAATTCCCTTCCTAATAATCCCCAGCATAGCGTTGGCCTTCTTTATTGCAGTTACACACTGTCTAGACATTTTCATTGCGTTATCTACTACGACTCCTAGATCTCTCTCTTAGTCAGTCTCTGCCAGCTCGGACCCCATTTACATTCATGGCTTTTGTGTTTCGATTTTGCTTTGGACTAATGTTGCCTGGAACTTGCATAAAACGATGTCATTCCAACAGGCTTTCAAGACTGATATTATGTTCACTTCAGTTCTCTCTGTTCATTTATTTACTCCATTTACACCCCCACCTTTCTCCCGAATCGGGGACCCAAACTGGCTCACATGGTCCTCCTCTCCTCCATTTTATCCTCACAACAACCCTGTAAGTTAGGTTGGTCTAAGAGAGTGTGACTGGCCAAAGGACACCCAGCAGGCTTCCCAGGCGGTGCAGGGATTTGAACCCAGGTCTTCTAGATCCTGATCCAGCACTCTTAATCACTACACCATGCTGGATCTGTTGGATATTGTAACTCTGCGTGCAAGAGGATCTGGGAGGGAAAGGGCTGAGAGAATTCTCTCACTCGGGTTCACTTGGCAGTTGGCATCACCCTCCTTTCATGGGTTAGATGTTGAGCCTCTTTGGCCCTTGCTTTGCCTTCTGTGTTTCATCTTATATAGGACCTCTCTTGTTGTTGTTGTTGTCTCTGTTAATTATAGCAAGTTAACCTTTCTTAAGTTAATCTGTTCACAATAAGTTAAATGATGGAGAAACGACGGCTGAGGGGTGACATGATAGAAGTTTACAAGATTATGCATGGGATAGAGCAGGTTGAGAAAGAGGTATGAATTTGCTGAGCAATCGGGTTAGAACAGATAAAAGGAAATACTTCTTCACCCAAAGAGTGATGAACACATGGAATTCACTGCCACAGGAGGTGGTGGCAGCTACAAGCATGGACAGTTTCAAGAGGGAATTAGATAAACATATGGAGCAGAGGTCCATCAGTGGCTATTAGCCACAGGGTATAGATGGGAACTCTCAGTCTGGGGCAGGTGATGCACTCTATTCTTGGTGCTGGAGGGGGCAGCAGTGGGAGGGCTTCTGGTGCCCTGGCCCCACTGCTGGACCTCCTGATGGCACCTGGTATATTTTGGCCACTGTGAGACAGAGTGTTGGACTAGATGGGCCATTGGCCTGATTCAACATTGGCTTCTCTTATGTTCTTATGTAGGTACTTTTCTCCCTTTCTCACAATACAAGAACTCGTGGGCACTCCATGAAATTGCTGAGCAGTCGGGTTAGAACGGATAAAAGTAAGCACTTCTTCACCAAAAGAGTGATTAACACATGGAATCCACTGCCACAGGAGGTGGTTGCAGCTACAAGCATGGACGGCCTCAAGAGGGAATTGGATCAACATCTAGAGCAGAGTTCCATCAGCAGCCCCAAGGTATAGATAGGAACTCTGGGGCAAGTGATGCTCTGTATTCTTGGTGCTGGGGGGGGGGAGTCAACAGTGGGAAGGCTTCTGGTGTCCTGGCCCCACTGCTGGACCTCCTGATGGCCCCTGGTATTTTTGGCCACTGTGTGACACAGAGTGTTGGACTGGATGGGCCATTGGCCTGATCCAACGTTGGCTTTTCTTATGTTCTTAGAAGAAGAGAAGAGAAGAGAAGAGAAGAAGAAGAGAAGAGAAGAGAAGAGAAGAAGAGAAGAGAAGAGAGAGAAGAGAAGAGAAGAGAAGAGAGAGAAGAGAGAGAAGAGAAGAGAAGAGAAGAGAACTGGATTTATACCCTGCCCTTCACTTGGCGTCTCAGAGCGGCTTACAATCTCCTTTCCCTTCCCCTCCCCACAACAGACACCCTGTGAGGTAGGTGGGGCTGAGAGAACTTCTGACAGAAACTGTCCTTGAGAGAACAGCTGTGCCAGAGCTTGTGACCGACCCAAGGTCACATCAGCAGGTGCAAGTGGAGGAGTGGGGGAATCAAACCCGGTTCTCCCAGATTAGAGTCCGCACACTTAACCACTGCACCAAACTGGCTCTCTTAAATGTACCTACATGAATATGTCAGGGAATCAAAGAATCATAGAGTTGGAAGGGACCTCTGGGGTCATCTAGTCCACCCCCTGCACAATGCAGGAAGTTCACAACTACCTCCCCACACCCCCCAGTGACCCCTACTCCATGCCCAAAAGATGGCATAAAAACCCTCCAGGACCTCCAGCCAAACTGGCCTGGAGAACAATGGCTTCCTGACCCCAAAGTGGCGATCGGCATTTCCCTGGGCATGTAAGAAAAGGCCACGAGAACTGAGCACCGAGGCGACCCTTCCCGCCCTCCCTCTCATGATCTGCCTCAGTTCACAGAATCTGCATTGCTGTCCGATGGCCGTCTAGCCTCTGTTTGACCGCCCCCAAAGAAGGAGAGCCCCCCACCTCCCAGGGAAGCACGTCACGTAAAACATGCTTCAATTTTTGTAAGTAAAAATTTCTTTCTCTTGTTACCATTGGCTTCAGATCATCTTTGTCACTTTGTCCTCAACCGGGAAATGTGGAGGACTGGGGATACTGTGTAAACCTTCCGTGCTTCCAACTCAAATGATCTTTTTAAAATTGAACCCAGTAGGCTCAAGCTTATGCACGGCGGTGTCAGCTTCTTCCTCAGATCCAACAAGCCAGGAGAAGGTTGCCAATAACAGAATCGACCAAACATGTACAAGCAACCTTGAAAAATGCAAACAAAATACGTGTTTTGCAAAAATATTTGCAACCGGCCGGTTTCCAATCGATATCTTTATCGAGCTGTTAGTCTTCATAAGGCTTGTGGGACCTCCACTACTTTCCAAGAATTCACAAGAAGAAGAGAAGAAGAGATTGGATTTATACCCCACCGTTCACTACCCAAAGGCGTCTCAGAGAGGCTTACAAACTCCTTTCGCTTCCCCTCCCCACAAGAGACACCCTGTGAGGTAGGTGGGGCTGAGAGAGCTCTGACAGAAACTGCTGTTTTTCAAGGACAGCTATGCCAGAACTATGGCTTGCCCAAGGTCATCCAGCCAGGTGCAAGTGGAGGAGTGGGGAATCAAACCCGGTTCTCCCAGATTAGAGTCTGCGCACTTAACCATGGCACCATACTGGTTCTTTGTCATCAGGGACGCTTGTCACCATAAGCTTGTGAATTCTTAGAAAATCCCACAGGCCTTATGAAGACTAATAGATATCGATTTGAAACAGGCTTGTGGTGTAGTGCTGACCTTGACGTCTTCATGCTCCAAGGGACTTATCTTCAGCTCTTAAAGAGAAGATCTACCACCTCCCAAGGCAAGTCTGTTCCACTGCTCAACCACTCTTACAGCTAGGAAGTTTCTTCTGATATTTAGCCGGTAACGACTCCCTTGTTCTTTCCACCCATTCGATCTAGTCTTGCAATCTGGACCAAGAGAGAAGAGATCTGCTCCATCTTCCACATGACAGCCCTTCAGATACTTGAAGACTGCAATCATGTCCCCTCTAAGCCTTCTCTTTCCCAAGCTAAACACACCTAACTCTTTCAGCCTTTCCTCATAAGACTTGGATTCCAACCCTCTCACCATCCCGGTCGCCCTCTTCTGGACACGCTCAAGCTTGTCGACATCCTTCCTAAAATGTGGTGTCCAAAACTGGACAGGTGAGGCCTGACCATAGCAGAAAAGAGCGGAACGACCACCTCCCGTGATCTGGACACAGTGCTTCTGTTAATGCATCCTAAGATTGCATTCGCTTTCTTTGCAGTCACATCACACTGCAGGCTCATGTTTAGCTTGTGATCAACCAGAACGCCCAGATCCCTTTCACATGTGCTGCTGTCAAGCCAAGTCCCTCCCATTCTATATCTGTGCCTTTGATTTTTGTATACCTAAGTGTAGGACTTTGCACTTATCTCTATTGAAATTCATTTTATTTGTTTCAGCCCCACTGTTCCAGCCTATCAAGAACATTTTGAATCCTGACTCTGTCTTCTTCAGAATTAGCAATCCCACCCAGCTTCGCCAGACTGCCTCGGGAGAGGGTGGATGCTCCTTTGCTGGATGTTTTCAAGCGGAGGCTGGACGACCATCTTTCAGGGATGCTGTAGGGCTATCTTTCAGCTACGCTCCTGCAGAGTGCAGGGGGTTGGACTAGAAGCAAGGCCCCTTCCAACTCTAACGTTCTACGATTCTATGATTCTTAAGGTTGTATGCAGCAGGGTTTATGTCTTTTAAGGCAATTACGCATTTTGTACTTTATTTGCACTTAACACGACAGCTTATCTTATATCACGATAAATATTTTTGCAAAAAAAATTCCAGATTTTGTTTGTGTTCTTTGCGGTTGCTTTTGTATGTTTGGTCGACTGTTTTCATGAGACCCGGCAAACAATACACTCCGTTTAATGACATCCATCTTTTTGCACGGCCTTTTGTCTTCTTCTCTAATTGCTGTTGCTGCTTTGGAGACTTCTCACAACAGAAAGGCAGGTGAGGAATGCCGGCGACAAAGGAACAGCTCGTCTTTCCACCCAGAGACTATCAAGTTTCAATTAACCACAAGGAGAGTTGGAGACTGGGGAAGTCCGCAATGAGAAGAAGAAGAAGAAGAAGAAGAAGAAGAAGAAGAAGAAGAAGAAGAAGAAGAAGAAGAAGAAGAAGAAGAAGAAGAAGAAGAAGAAGAAGAAGAAGAAGAAGAAGAAGAAGAAGAAGAAGAAGAAGAAGAAGAAGAAGAAGAAGAAGAGGAGGAGGAGGAGGAGGAGGAGGAGGAGGAGGAGGAGGAGGAGGAGGAGGAGGAGATTGGATTTATATCCCGCCCTTCACTACCCAAAGGCGTCTCAGAGCGGCTTACCATCTCCTCTCCCTTCCCCTCCCCACAACAGACACCCCGTAAGGTAGGCAGGGCTGAGAGAGCTCTGACAGAAACTGCTGTTTTGCAAGAACAACTCTTGTCAGCACTGTGACTTGCCCAAGGTCATCCAGCCAGGTGCAAGTGGAGGAGTGGGGAATCAAACCCGGTTCTCCCAGATTAGAGTCCGCGCACTTAACCACTACAGTACACTGCAGGCACTTGAGTTCAGGGACCATGCTTTGGAGGAGGGGGGGGAGAGCAATGACAGATAATTCACTGTGGTTCCCAGTGCGATGTTACAATCTCCACATGAGCCAGCAAAAGACTATTGGATCAGTAAGGTGGATTGATTTAAGTCCTTCGGTGCAGCGGGGCACTGTCTCTCTGCCCGAAAACATGAACGCATAAAGCTGCCTTCTACTGAATCTGACTACGGGTCCATCACAGTCAGTATTGTCTATCCAGACTGGCAGCTACCCTCCAGAATCTCAGGCAGAGGTCTTTCCCATCCCCTCCTGCCTGGTCCTTTGAACTGGAGATGCCGGGGATTGAACCTGGGACCTTCTGCCTGCCAAGCAGAGGCTTTACAACTGAGCCACAACCCCTCTCCAAAGCTCTCCATGGTCTCAGGATGAGGTCTTTCACTTCCCCTACTGCCTGATCCTTTCAACTGGAGATACCGAGGACTGAACCGGGGACCTTCTGCATGCCAACCAGAGGCTTTACCACTGAGCCACAACCCCTCTCCACAGCTCTCCAGGGTCTCAGGATGAGGTCTTTCACTTCCCCTACTGCCTGGTCCTTTTAAACTGGAAATACCGAGGATTGAACCGGGGACCTTCTGCATGCCAAGCAGAGGCTTTACCACTGAGCCACAACTCCTCTCCACAGCTCTCCAGGGTCTCAGGATGAGGTCTTTCACTTCCCCTACTGCCTGATCCTTTCAACTGGAGATACCGAGGACTGAACCGGGGACCTTCTGCATGCCAAGCAGAGGCTTTACCACTGAGCCACAACCCCTCTCCACAGCCCTCCAGGGTCTCAGGATGAGGTCTTTCACTTCCCCTACTGCCTGGTCCTTTTAAACTGGAGATGCCGAGGATTGAACCTGGGACCTTCTGCATGCCGAGCAGGTGCTCTATCAGCGAACACAAGTCACTTGCAAGCAAGGGAAAGATTCCAGAAAGCCCAGAAGTACAGGACAAGGGATTTGGGTGCAAGCAACAGCCTACAAGGAACACCAAAGGGGGAAGCCAAGTCATTCCCCTATGATAACACCGATATCCCAGCAGGCTGCAGTGTATTCTGCACTAAAAAAAATTTAGTTTTAAGACACAATATTCTGCCCCAACACGACCCAGATTCTGTGAGAAGAAAAACACGGTTCTGAGATCTGCATGGTAGTGGAAAGTGGCATCAAGCCACAGAGGCCGAGGCCTTCCCCTGACGTTGCCCCCTGGCTCTGGGATTCAGAGGCAACGTGGAGGTTCCCCAAGCCAAGGCTAGAATTCTCCTCCACGAATCTGTGTAATGATCTTTTAAAGCTGTTTATTCCTGTGGCCATCACTACATCCTCTGGCAGCAAATTCCGCATTTTAATCACTTGTTATATAAAGAGGTATTTAAGAACACAAGAAGAGCCCTGCGGGATCAGACCAATGGTTCACGGAGTCCAGCCTCCTGTCTCACACAGTGGTGGACTGGTTCCTCTGGATGGCCAACCACAGGGCAGAGAGGCCGAGGTCTTCCCCTGAGGTTGCCTCCTGGCACAGAAATTCAGAGGTTGACTGCATCTGGATGTGGAGGTTCCCTTTAGTCACCATGGCTAGTAGCTACTGATAGACCTCTCCGTGAATCTATCTAATCCCATTTTCAAAGTTGTTTATTCCTGTGGCCTTCACCAATGTTCCCTCTAAGCTGTGGAGTCTTGTGAGCAAAAATTCTACTTTGTGAGCTACTGGCCTTAAAGTTGTGAGCGAGCAATTTGGCGGCTGCAGAAACTAGTTTGTTCTGGAGCCCTCCCTTCCTCAGCTAAGACAAAAATGTGTGAGCCAGAGGCTAAAAAGCTGTGAACCAGCTCACACTAACTCAGCTTAGGGGGGACACTGGCCTTCACTACATCCTCTGGCCCCGCACTCTGCATTTTAATCCCTCACTGTGTCAAGAAGTATTTCCTTTTGTCCGTCCTGCAACTCCTGCTATAAAAATTGTTTTAGAAGGAGGAGGAGAAGAGATTGGATTTATACCCTGCCCTTCGCTACCCGAAGGAGTCTCAGAGTGGCTTACAAACCCCTTTCCCTTCCCCTCCCCACAACAGATGCCCTGTGAGGTCGGTGGGGCTGAGAGAGCTCTTTCGAGAACAGCTCTGAGACAACTTGTGACCGACCCAAGGTCACACCAGCAGCTGGCCTGTGAAGGAGTGGGGAATCAAACCCGGTTCTCCCCAGATTAGAGTCCACACACTTAACCACTACACCAAACTGGCTCTCTATCTGGATATTACAGATAAATGAGAAGTCCCGCTTCCCCGGGGAACATGCACCGCGTTACAATAAAGCAGCGGCACGCTGGAGACACTTACTCAGCATCAGCTTGGAGCGTTCACGTCCGGAGCCGATCCATTTCCTAACCAAAAGGCACGGCTCCCGCTCACGTCCACGGCCAGCGGCGGAATCGTTCTCCTGCCTCTTCCCTTTCCATTCCGTCTGGCGAAAGTGGAGGTCGCCCTCTCCCCACCCACAGCCACGGCGTGCCCCCCCTCCCCGTCCTCTGAAAGTGCCACTCACGTGGCTTCCTCTTTCCCCACAAGCTGCACTATGAAACATCCCAGGGCGGGCAGGAGGGGGAAGGAGGAGGAACCTTCCCGCTCAGGAGGTGCAGAGCCCCGGCTGCCGCTCCCTCCTCTGACAGCTGTGGAATTGCTCAACCCTCTCTGCGGCAGGAAGGCCCTGGAACCTCCATTCATTGATAAGATGGGAGAGGGGGCATGAGAGAGAGACCGCGGGCAGGGCATCTCCTCCTCAAGGGCCACTCCCTGACTCGGTGCTGGTGGTGTGACCTCATTGGGAGTACTGTGTACAGTTCTGGTCACCGCACCTTAAAAAGGATATTATAGCTTTGGGAAGAAAGTGCAGAAAAGGGCAACGGGAATGATCAAAGAGTAGGAGAACTTTCGCTATGAGGACAGGTTGTGGCGCTTGGGGCTCTTTAGCTTGGAGAAACAACAGCTGAGGGGTGACACGATCGAGGTTTATAAGATTATGCATGGGATAGAGCAGGTTGAGAAAGAAGTCCTTTTCTCCCTTTCTCACCATACAAGAACTCGTGGGCACTCCATGAAATTGCTGAGCGGTCGGGTTAGAACGGATCAAACGAAGTCGTTCTTCACCCAAAGAGTGGTTAACACCTGGAACTCACTGCCACAGGAGGTGGTGGCAGCTACAAGCATGGACGGCTTCAACAGGGAATTTGATAAGCATATGGAGCAGAGGTCCATCAGTGGCTATTAGCCACAAGGTATAGATAGGGACTTTGGTGCAAGGGAGGTTCTGTCTTCTTGGTGCTGGGGGGGTCAACAGTGGGAGGGCTTCTAGTGTCCTGGCCCCACTGGTGAACCTCCGGATGGCTTGTTTTTTGAGGATTACGAAACTGCGGAGGAAATCGGGCGAAGCCGCGGGTCAAATGCAGCCCTGCGGCTTCAGGTGTGAAATTGACCAATAGTGTCGGGGCAAACGGCAGCGCAACACCGAGGCAGCTGTAGTGGGAAATCAGCCAGAGTGTTGGACCGGATGGGCTGTTGGCCTGATCCAATATGGGCTTCTCTTATGTTCTTATGCTCTTATGCCAAGCAGAGGCTCTGCCACTGAGCCATGGTCCTTCTCCATGGCTCTCCAGGGTCTCAAGCAGAGGTCTTCCACATCCCCTACTGTCCAGTTCTTTTGACATGCCAGGGATTGAACCTGGGACCTTCTGCATGCCAAGCAGAGAGGCTCTGCCACTGAGCCATGGTCCCTCTCCATGGCTCTCCAGGGTCTCATGTGGAAGTTTTCCACATCACCTACTGCTGGGTCCTTTTAACAGGACATGCCGGGGACTGAACCTGGGACCTTCTGCATGCCCAGCAGAGGCTCTACCAACTGAGCCACCAGCCTGTCTCCATGGCTCTCCAGGGTCTCAGGCTGAGGTCTTTCCCATCACCTACTTGTCTGGTTCTTTTAACTGGAGATGCTGGGGACTGAACCTGGGACCTTCTGCATGCCAAGCAGAGGCACTACCACTGAGCCACCAGCCTCTCTCCATGGCTCTCCAGGGTCTCAGGCTGAGGTCTTTCCCATCATCTACTTGTCTGGTTCTTTTAACTGGAGATGCCGGGGACTGAACCTGGGACCTTCTGCATGCCAAGCAGAGGCTCTACCAACTGAGCCACCAGCCTCTCTCCATGGCTCTCCAGGGTCTCAGGCAGAGGTCTTTCCCATCACCTACTTGTCTGGTCCTTTTAACTGGAGATGCCGGGGACTGACCCTGGGACCTTCTGCATGCCAAGCAGAGGCTCTACCACTGAGCCACAACCTCCAGGGTCCCAGGCGGAGGTCTTTCACATCAGTGAGCTGTTTCCTCTGCCTGACCCCTTAAATGGTGATGTCGGGGACTGAACCTAGGATTTTCTGACTGTTGAGCAGATGCTGTACCACTGAGCTACAGCCCTTAAGCTTGGCTCTCCAGGGCCTCAGGCGGAGTTCTTTCACTTCACCTATTGCCCGTTCCTTTTTAACTGGAGATGCTGCAGACGGAACCTGGGACTTTCTGCATGCCAAGCAGATGCTCTACCAGTTAGCCACAGCCCCTCCCCAAGACTCTATTCTAACAGAATCATCCAGAAAGGCACTTATAGAGGAATAAGGATTGTGGACTTCACAACTGTGAGGAGGAGGAAGAGGAGGAGGAGGAGGAGGAGGAGGAGGAGGGGGATTTATATCTTGCCCTTCACTCGGAGTCTCAGAGCAGTTTACAATCTCCTTCCCTTCCCCTCCCCACAACAGACACCCTGTGAGGTATGTGGGGCTGAGAGAGCTCTTTTGAGGACTGGTCTTGAGAGAACAGCTCTGGGAGAACTTGTGACTGCCCCAAGGTCACCCAGCTGGCTGCAAGTGGAGAACCTGGGAATCGAACCCGCTTCTCCCAGATTAGAGTCTGCCACGCTTAACCACTAAAACCAAACTGCATTATTTGTTTGCTACATATATGATGTCCCTGCATTTTTTCCTACTACTGTACTGGTATTTTTCTGCATTGTATCTGCAGTCCGATATCTGGTATTCTGTGGTAGTTTCAGGTTTCTGTAACCCTGGACCTTGGGCATTGTTTCTCTATCGATCGCATTGATTTGTGTTGCGTAAATCTGCCTTGGGTTTCGGTGAGAAATGCAGAGTATAAATATAGTACTTAAGTAAGTAAAGAAAGAAATATTAAATGAAGTTTTCCAACTGCACTTCCTGGGAGGTGGCCTCCAACATGAATGGGGTCGGCAGCAGAAAGGGGACGGGGTGTCAACAGAAATTGCCCATTTAATCAGGATCTAGCCCCTTGTTTCCAGTACCTCAGAAAGCAGGATGCTACCAGGCACTCCAGAAGTGCGGGAACAAAGGCAAAAGCTCTCCTATCCTGTGACATGCCCAGCCAGGGGGTATTCACAGGTACACTGCCTCTGAACATGGCTAATACACACATGAAGCTGCCTTATATTGAATCAGACTGTCCATCAAGTTCAGTATTGTCTGCTCAGACTGGCAGCCGCTCTTCAGGATCTCAGGCCAAGAGGTCTTTCCCAGCATCTATCACCTGAGCGTTTTTAACGGGAGTTGTTGGAGATTGGACCGGAGACCTTCTGCATGCAAAGCAGAGGCTCTTGGTAGTTTTAAAATGAATTTGTTTGGAAAATTTATATGCAGCCTCTCCAGAGACCATTCGATGTGGCTCCCACGGTAAATATAATACAATAAAACAATAATATAATTGTCAGTCATAAAACAAGCCCTAAAACAGCATAAAACAACATAAGTCAGCCTAAGATGAAACCCATGTGACAGTCCTCAGTCTAGAAGCAGCCCATAAACATAAGAACCTCAGAAAAGCCCTGCTGGATCAGGCCAGTGGTCCATTTAGTCCAGCATCCTGTCTCACACAGGGGCCAACCAGTTCCTCTGGAGGGCCAACAACAGGGCAGGGAGGCCGAGGCCTTCCCCTGATAAGAACATCAGAAGAGCCCTGCTGGGTCAGACCAGTGAGGGTCCACCTAGTCCAGCCTCCTATCTCACACAAGGGCCAGCCAGTTCCTCTGGAAGGCCAGCAACAGGGCAGAGAGGCCGAGGCCTTCCCCTGATAAGAACCTCAGAAGAGCCCTGCTGGGTCAGGCCAGTGGTCCATCTAGTCCAGCCTCCTGTCTCACACAGTGGCCAGCCAGTTCCCCTGGAGAGCCAACAACAGGGCATGGAGGCCCAGGTCTTCATAAAAACCTAAGAAAAGTCCTGCTGGATCACACTAACAGTCCATCTAGTCCAGCATCCTGTCTCACACAGTGGCCAACCTGTTCCTCTGGGGGGCCAACAACAGGGCATGGAGGACCAGGCCTTCATAAAAACCTAAGTAAAGTCCTGCTAGATCACACTAATAGTCCATCTAGTCCAGCCTCCCATCTCACACAGTGGTCAACTGGTTCCTCTGGAGGGCCAATAACAAGGCAGAGAGGCCGAGGCCTTCCCCTGACAAGAACATCAGAAGAGCCCTGCTGGATCAGACCAGTGAGAGTCCATCTAGTCCAGCCTCCTGTCTCACACAGTGGCCACCCAGTTCCTCCGTAGGGCCAACAACAGGGCAGAGAGGCCAAGGCCTTCCCCTGATAAGAAGCTCAGAAGAGCCCTGCAGGATCAGAGCAGTGAGAGTCCATCTAGTCCAGCTTCCCATCTCACACAGTGGCCAACTGGTTCCTCTGGAGGGCCAATGAACAGGGCAGAGAGGCTGAGGCCTTCCCCTGATGTTGCCTCCTGACTCTGGGATTTAGAGGTTTTGTGCCTCTGAATGTGGAGGTTCCCCTCAGCCACCAGGGCTAGTAGCCATTGCTAGACTTATCCTTCATGAATGTATCTAATCCCCCTTTAAAGCTGATTATTCCTGTGGCCGTCACTACATCCTCTGGTGGCAGATTCTGTATTTTAATCACTCTCTGGCTGCGATCACACACTCTTGAATAATCCACTTTCAATCCATTTTCAAGGCACTTCCCAGCTGGATTTCACTCTGTGGAACTGGCAAAATCCAATTCGAAAGCACCTTGAAAAAAGACTGAAAGGGGATTATTTAGCGTGTGTGATCGCAGCCTCTGTGTAAAGATGTCTTTCCTTTTGTCCATCCTGAACCTACTGCCCATCAGCTTCGCTGGATGCCCTCGAGTTCTAGTCTTTTGGGAGAGAGAAGGAAAAGTTCTCTTTGCCTACTCCGTACCCGCCGCACATCATCTTACGTATGAACTTCTATGTGAATTTGTGCCATCTTATAAAGCCGTCTGGGCTCCTAGAGGTCACCTCACCTACAAGCAACAGTGCAGCAGTCCTTGCTTGTGCGTGATTTAAATCATGCTCCTGAACTATGTTGATGGATGGGTGGGAAAGGCAGATGGTGCTGCCAACAGGTGTTTGCCGGAGAAAGTGCCACGGGGTATGGGGCATCTTTGGGACCAGGAGCAAAACTGAGTGCGAGGGAATCAAGAACAGCTCTAAACAGTTAGGTAAAGGTAAAGGTTTCCTTAGCTCAAAAGCCAGTCGAATCCAACTCTAGGGATGCAATGCTCATCTCCGTTTCCAAGCCGAAGAGCCAGCGCTGTCCGAAGATGCTTCCATGGTCATGTGGCCAGCATGACTAAACGCCGAGGCACACGGAATGCTGTTACCTTCCCGCCAAAGCGGTACCTATTTCTCGACTTGCAGTTTCTTGCTTTCGAACGGCTAGGTTGGCAGGAGCTGGGACCTGAGACAGGAGCTCACTCCGTCATGCAGCACTTGGGTCTCGAACTGCTGAACTACCGACCTTCCAGCCTGCAGTTCAGCATCTTAACCACTTGCCCAGCATCGAATGACAGACTGACAGGGCTGCCTGGGAGGACCACCCAGAAGATGCCGTGTCCTGCGTCAGCCCCTTGGCCCGCCTCTCTTCAGACTGGCAGCCCCTCTCCAAGGCCTCAGCCGGGAAAGAGGACCTTCCCCATCATCTGCCGTCCAAAAGCCTTTAAACTGAGATGCCGGGGATCGAACCTGAGACCTTCTGCATGCCAAGCACATCTGGGACCTCCTGCATGCCAAGCGTTTGAGCAACGAGGCCCTTCAGAGACTGCCTCCAATGCGTCCATTAGCATCCCACACATAATAATTTCTTTAAATGACATCCGGAACTCCTCAAGAGATGCCGTGGCTCAGTAACAAAGATGGGAGGGGCTGTGGCTCAATGGCAGAGTATCTTCTTTGCTGGTATGAATGCCCAGTAGTAGCATCCTTTTGGGACACAAGAAGAAGAAGAAGAAGAAGAAGAAGAAGAAGAAGAAGAAGAAGAAGAAGAAGAAGAAGAAGAAGAAGAAGAAGAAGAAGAAGAAGAAGAAGAGGAGATTGGATTTATACCCCGCCCTTCACTACCCAAAGGTGTCTCAGAGCGGCTTACAAACTCCCTTCCCTTCCCCACAACAGACACCCTGTGAGGTAGAAGAAGAAGAAGAAGAGATTGGATTTATACCCCGCCCTTCACTACCCAAAGGAGTCTCAGAGCGGCTTACAAACTCCCTTCCCTTCCCCTCCCCACAACAGACATCCTGTGAGGTAGGTGGGGCTGAGAGAGCTCTTGACAGAAACTGCTCTTTTTCAAGGACAGCTCTGAGAGAACTACGGCTTGCCCAAGGTCATCCAGCAGTTGCAAGTGGAGGAGTGGGGGAATCAAACCCGGTTCTCCCAGATTAGAGTCCGCGCACTTAACTGGCTACACCAAACTGGCTCTTAACCACTACACCAAACTTATTAGAGGAAATAAGTAATATAACTGAACATAAAACAGACAAAACTCCAGAATCATTACTACTAAACCTCAAAGAGGAAAACGTTCTATCAGTTACACAAAGGAAAAGAAACTCCTTATTACTATTTGCAGCCAAAACCACAATAGCATCCACTTGGAAATCCAAAAGTAAACTAAACATAAACCTCTGGTACAGAAAACTACGGAATCTTTACATAATGGAAAAAATCTCTGATATTCTGAAACAAAACAAATCAAAAGGTGAACACAATGACATTACATGTATATGGTCTTCCGTGCTAGCACATCTAACTATTAAAGGAACATCACCTGATGTAATAAACACTCTACACCTATGGTTACACTCACAAAATGTTGCTGTAAATTTTCCCAGTTCTGTGGCTGTGGTCTTGGCATTGTAGGACCTGACGTTTCGCCAGTAGCTGTGACTGGCATCCTCAGAAGTATAGCACAGAAAGAAAGATGGGGTACTCCCAGACACAGAGAGTACTCCATCTTTCTGTGTTATACCTCTGAGGATGCCAGTCACAGCTACAATGTCAAGACCACGGCCAAACAGCCCGGAAAATCTACAGCAACTAATGAACCCCAGCCGTGAAAGCCTTCGACAACATATTCACAAAATGTATTATTGATATATTGTATGAAATGTATGGAAAGTAGCACTCTATAGATTAGACTATAGAGATTAGACTATAAATACAATGACCACGGAAACGTCTTCGGACAGCGCTGGCTCTTCGGCTTGGAAACGGAGATGAGCACCGCAGCCCTTGAGTCGAAAAATGAATAAACTTTGTTGGGGGGGGGGAAGAAGCTAAAAAACAAAAGATTTCCAGGGTACAAGCTTTCGAGTCATAATCGTTTCAAGGAAAACCCAAAACCGAGGAGAGAATTAGCACGCAAGGCGGGCCTGGGAGGAGGAACCGCACAAGACCACAGCCTTTACTCAATCAAAACACGACATCCGATCTACGCAAGGGGAGTACCGCAAGAAAATTCAGGACCAGTTCCACTGAAAAGGAGCCAGTGGTGACTAATTTCCACAGTTTAACCCCATTCGTCTCATCGACTCACCTCCCTTTCTAGAGGCCTAGCTGCATGTTGAGCACAAGCGGAGCGTCGAAGGGATAAAGACGGCACCTTTCTCTTTTCAGCCGCCCTTTATAAGTTCTCCCAGGAGACTATCCAAGCAGAGCAGGGACGTCAGCCCGCCAGGTGCCAATCAACGCACGAGGGATAGATAGGATCAGCAAATCTGAACCCGTCCAGTAACCACATCCTGGACACGGGGCTGGATGGCACAATGGCTGTTGCGGCAATCGGGGGCAGGAGTTCGGGAGAAGGAAGCCGTCTGGGTTCCAACGAGAGGAAGTTCAACCAAGCTCCACTTTTAGACTTACAGAGAACAACCAGCCCATGCGATTGAAGCGTGGGGTAGCCGTGAATCACGGCTGTCTTGGGAAGAGGGAGGGAAAAGTACAGTTTTCAGATGGATCTTTTCTTCATTCAAGTTCTGCAGCACCTTAGAGACCAAGAATATTTTCGGCGGAGAAGCCTTCCAGAGTTGACACTCCCTTCGTCTGATAGGGACCTCCGTTCCTACTTGTATCTGACAAAGGGAGATTTGACTATCTAAGGGCAATTCTGCATCTAGAATTCTCTCCATGTTTTCTCAACTGGGAGGGAAAAGTGCAGCTCAAAACCACATTCAAATACCTTGGGGCAACCCCTGTACTGACTGCAGAGTCACCCTTGAATGGCCATAAGAACATGAGAGAAGCCAATGCTGGATCAGGTCAATAGCCCATCCAGTCCAACACAGAGGCCAAAAATACCAGGTGCCATCAGGAGGTCCACCAGCAGGGCCAGGACACTAGAAGCCCTCCCACTGTTGTCCCCCCCAAGCACCAAGAATACGGAGCATCCCTTGCCCCAGAGTCCCTATCTATACCTTGTGGCTAATAGCCACTGACGGACCTCTGCTCCATGTGCTTATCCCTCTTGAAGCCGTCCATGCTTGTAGCTGCCACCACCTCCTGTGGCAGTGATATGTTAATCAGTCTTAAAACGTTATGGAGTTAATCACTCCATAAAACGTCCCATAAATCTATGCAGAAGGTACCATTAAATCCGACAATCAAAGAACCCGAAAACGGCACGGAGTGTGGAAGCTACCATAAAACCCGATAATTAAAGGAAGTGAAAGCAGCATGCATCGCAGAGGGGAATTTCTGTTCCAACGTGGGTTTCGTAAAACAACGGAGGGAAAAGCCAGTGCGGGAATCAGCCCAAGGCTGTGGACACACGCACTAAATAATTCACTTCCAATGCACTTCCCATCTGGATTTTGCCAGTTAACACAATAAAATCCAGTTGGAAATGCACTGAAAGTAGATTGAAAGTGGATTATTTAGAGTGTACGTGACCACAGCCACAATCTTATATCCTGAACATTCTGTCAGTCTCTAAGGTGGAACAGTCTGCCTCGGGAGGTGGTGGGTGCTCCTTCCCTGGACATTTCCAACTGGAGGCTGGACGACCATCTTTCAGGTATGTTGTAGGGCTATCTTTCGGCTACGCTCCTGCAGAGTGCAGGGGTTGGACTAGATGACCTGCAGGGTCCCTTCCAACTCTTAACATTCTATGATTCTAAGGTGGTTTCAGTCCTGGTTGGGCCTCATAACCACTACACCACAGCAGCTAGGGTTGCCAGCTCTGGGTTGATAAATCTCTGGAGATTTGAGGGGTGGAGCCTGGGAAGGGTGGGGTTTGAGGAGGGGAGGGGCTTCAGCCGGGTGCAATGCCACAGAGTCCACACTCCAAAGCAGCCATTTTCTCCAGGGGAACTGATCCTGGTAGTCTGGAGAGCAACCGCAATGGCGGGAAATCTCCAGGGGTCACCTGGAAGCTGGCAACCATAACAGCAACTCACATCAGAGTTTTCAAACGGGGTACCTTAAAGCTTGCTTGGCCTCCCTGGGCCTAGAATTTGGTTCCTGCTAAGCTAGTGACTTTGACTAACCTTCTTCCCGACACATTCATTTTCTACTTGCAAGGAAACTGTTTCCTACGGGAGCTGGGTTCGAATCCAAGTCGCACCTTAGAGACCAAGAAGATTTTTGGGTATAAGCTTTCGAGAGTCAAAGCTGCCTCTGTCAGATATATGTCTCCTATGGAGGACTGTTCATACCTCTGAGCTCCAATAACTTTGGTGAAAAGTAGCCCTTGGGAACTGTGTGTTCTACAACTGTACGGCACTCACAGATCATTTTCTGCTGCCTCCGAAACACTGCATTCCAAGACCCTCCGGTTTCTGCTTCCTCCCGAAGCAAGTTTCTACTCTATAAGATAATGATACTTTAGAACAAGGTTCCCCAACGTGGTGCCCATGGGCACGACGGTGCCCACCAGTACTTCCCTTCACACCATCCTAGCTTTTCTGAAAGCGGACGGGACCTAGGCCCATAGCCAGGATTTTGTGGCTCATGGGGCAATTTTTTTTCTGGTGCTTTTGGGAAGAAGTGGGGGCCCTCAATAGCCCCACTGTAGCTATAGGCCAGACGTGACCATTGTCAGCAGGGCTTATTATGAGTTTAAAAAGGCAAAGGTTTCTTTTGCTCGAAAGCCAGTCGAATCTGACTCTAGGGGCCGGTGCGCATTTCCATTTCCAAGCCGAAGAGCCAGCGCTGTCCGAAGACTTCTCCATGGTCACGTGGCCGACGTGACTAAACGCCGAGGCGCATGGAACGCTGTGACCTTCCCACCAAAGTGGTACTTATTTACCTACATGCAATTTCTTGCTTTCGAACTGCTAGGTTGGCAGGAGCTTGGGGCCAGAGACGGGAGCTCACTCCGTCACGCGGCACTCGGGTCTCGAACTGCCGGACTACCGGCCTTCCGGTCTGCAGCTCAGCGTCTTAACCTGCGGTCCCTTATAATGAGTTGCCCTCATTCAAATGAATAGGTTTTCCCACTGGAGGATCAGGAGTACCCCTAAACACCTCAGCCTGTGGTCCCGTTCCCCCCTTCGGGCTTCCCTCCTTTCCAAGAGGTTTCAGGACGGAGGTATTCCATTTGGCTCCACCTCCCGCAGCCGCCATTTTGAGGTGCCGCCCACCGCTCCCTCTCAAAATCCCAACGGCACCTGCTGGCCCCAAAAAGTCTGGGAACCCCGCTTTGGAATGTACGTGCCCGATAAAAACCTGCGTCAGGCAAGGGGTCGAACACGTTCAAGGTTCGGGCGTTGGCGAGCGGCGTACCCCTCTTTGTGACCTGTCGAAACAGGGCCTTGGCCTCACGGACTAATGAAAAAGTGCTTGATTTGTATAATTAAGATGTCACCGAAGCGGGGCTGGTTTGGCAGCCGTAACTCTACCCCTGTCTTTTGATCTCAGCTTAGGAGTTCCTGGCATCGGATGGCGTGCCCGAGCTGCGCTGAAAGGACTGATCTTTCCTCCTTCCCTTCTCGATATCTAAAGCCTCGCTAGCAAGAATGGGCACTGACTTGCCGTTATGTAAAAACCCACGGGAGGCGCGGAGCTTCGTCGAAGGCCTCCGGGGGTCACATTCCACAAGCAGCCAATTAAGTAATTGTTCTGTGATTAAATCCGGGCCGGCTTGCGTTGCCACTGGGAGAGGAATGCTCAGAGGGACCCGCTCCGCCCTGGCGCTTGCTTCAACCCTGCCCCATGGGACAAGAGGCCTCCCAGGATTTCAGATTCTAGCTGCCAAACTAAATTTGCGAACACAAGAATCATTGTGCTCGATCGGGACAGACTGGTGATTCTATATCACGGTGCTGAAACCGGCCCGGACAAAAGATCCGACGCAAATCAGGTCTCAGAAAACGCAGAGCAACGCTGCAATGAAACCGGTTTGGTGACAGAATCACGACAAACACACGTGGAATCAAAATTTAAGTGTGGAGGGAAATGTGGAGTGAAGGCGGAGAGCGATGTGGAACGTAAATCCTCGAAGTGCCCCGAATGCAGCAGGGACAGGGCTATTTTTGGGCAGGAACGCACAGGAACGGCATTCCGGCTGGCTCCCGAGTTGGCCACGCCTAGCAGGAACTCATTAGCATAATAGGCCACACCCAGTAGCAGAAACTCATTCGGATTGGCTACCTTAGGGGTGTGTGGCCTAACATGCAAAGGAATTCCTGCTACAAAAAAAAGGCCCTGGGGGTTTTGACAACAAACAAGGTCAACAGAATAAGAAGCAAAAGGTGGGTGTGGCTGGATGACCACACTTCTGCTAAACATGGGGGTGTGGCCTAATATGCTGAGCTGTGTGCTCTCAGGGGTGTGGCCTAATATGCTAATGAGTTCCTGCTGGGCTTTTTCTACAAAAAGAGTTCTGAGCAGGGCAAAATACCGACGCAAGAGAGGCCAAAGTTTCAGGGCCCCGATGGGGGTCATCTTGCTTTGCTTTCAATGGGCTTAGTCTGGAGTTAACTCGGGTTAAAGTCAAGGCCAGGCGATTTAAAAGTCCGTGGGTGTTAAGTACGCGACTCAACAAGAGGCAGTGATTTCAGCAAAGCGATTCGGCTTTATTTGCAACGGCAAATAAGACGATTAGGCAACGACGACCACACACGACCACGCAACAACAAGCGGAGCACAGCTCCTTCTTTTAAACAGTCCAGGCAGTCAAAGCCACGCCCGTATAGAAGTTAGGAACCAATGGCATATCAGAGATAAAGGTCTGTTCCCTCTATAAACATATTTACAATTGTGATTGGTCGCTTTAACCCATTCCATAGGAACGACCAATAGAAACGTTGCAGCTTACGGTCCTCTGCATGGAATCAAGCTTTACATGGTAAAGAATAGGCTCAGTTACAGTTAAGACATTACAATGGGCCCGTTCTGCATCGAGCATTCGCTCCGCTGTTTTACCAAACCCACCTTGGAACAGAAATCCCCCTCTGCATTGCATGCCGCTTTCACTCCGCTCGATCTCTCAGTTTTACGGTACCGTCTATCGATGCAACGAACATGAAGTTAAGCAAACTCCGGAGGACGGCGGAAGACAAGGAGGGCCTGGCGTGATGCGGTCCATGTGGGGTCGCGAAGAGTCGGACTCGACTGCGCGACTGAACAACAACAAAACTGCATAGATTTATGGCTGTTTATGGCCACTCGGGGGTGACTTTGCAGTCCGTACAGCATAAGAGAACATAAGAACATAAGAGAAGCCAATGTTGAATCAGGCCAATGGCCCATCTAGTCCAACACTCTGTCACACAGTGGCCAAAATATACCAGGTGCCATCAGGAGGTCCAGCAGTGGGGCCAGGACACCAGAAGCCCTCCCACTGCTGCCCCCTCCAGCACCAAGAATAGAGTGCATCACCTGCCCCAGACTGAGAGTTCCCATCTATACCCTGTGGCTAATAGCCACTGATGGACTTCTGCTCTTGAAGCCGTCCATGCTTGTAGCTGCCACCACCTCCTGTGGCAGTGAATTCCACGTGTTAATCACTCTTTGGGTGAAGAAGTATTTCCTTTTATCTGTTCTAACCTGACTGCTCAGCAATTTCATGGAGTGCCCACGAGTTCTTGTATTGTGAGAAAAGGAGAAAAGTACTTCTTTCTCAACCTGCTCAATCCCCAGTGTTGGCCTGGGGTATCTGAATGTGGTTTCGAGCGGCATCTTTTTCTGTTCCAGTGTGGGTTTGCTAAAACAATGGAGTGCATGCTAGATGCAGAATGGGTCTGTACAGCAAAACAGCATCCAAAGAACCCAAGGCAACAGCTGGCTGAAACCGGGCTGACCACTGAAAGGAGGTAATGTAATGCAGAATGGGGGGGGGGGCAGAATAAAAAGAAGGTTTGTTATGTATTGGGACTAAATCATTCCAGGTCAGTCACACCAGAGACTGGCTGAGCTTGGGGTACAAGAACAAGAGCCTACCTGGACTCTGGGAGTAACCAACCAAGTATTAATGTCATGTAAATAGCCTGTCACTGGGAGTGTGGTGTGTTTGAGTGTGGCAACTGCATGCTATTCAACAGAGCTGAGGTTCTGGAGCATTGTCTAGAAGAAGCAGAAGAAACAGAAGCAGAAGAAGAAGATTAGATTTATATCCTGCTGTTCACTTGGAGTCCCAGAACAGCTTACAATCTCCTTTCCCTTCCCCTCCCCACAACAGACACCCTGTGAGGTAGGTGGGGCCGAGAGCTCTCTCTCCAGAACTGCCCTTGAGAGAACAGCTCTGAGAGAACTATGGCTTGCTCAAGGTCATCCAGCCAGATGCAAGTGGAGGAGTGGGGAATCAAACCCGGTTCTTCCAGATTAGAGTCCGTGCACTTAACCATTACACCAGCCAGTTTGGTGTAGTGGTTAAGTGCGTGGACTCTGATCTGGGAGAATCGGGTTTGATTCCCCACTCCTCCACTTGCACCTGCTGATGTGACCTTGGGTCAGTCACAAGCTCTGGCACAGCTGTTCTCTTAAGGAAAGTTTGTGTTAGAGTTCTCTCAGCCCCACCTACCTCACAGGGCGTCTGTTGTGGGGAGGGGAAGGGAAAGGAGTTTGTAAGCTGCTCTGAGACACCTTTGGGCAGTGAAGGGCGGGGTATAAATCCAATCTCTTCTTCTTCTTCTTCTACACCAAACTGTCTTGCTCTTGCTGAAGTCACAAATAAAGTTGAGCTGATCACTGAAGCTTGTTCCTACCATCCATGGAACCCCACTATTTAACCAGGTTGAACTCGGTTTTAGCACAGAATGGGGGTGGGGGGGGAGACCTGGATTAAAAAGAAGGTCGAATTCGATTTTAGTGCAGAGTTGCTTGGAGGACACCGTGGTGAACAAGGACTGGAAGGAGAGTGCAGACGGAGCCTCTAGCCTGAGTCAACGTGGCACGAGATTGCGCCGAGAACGGCCTCCGTCCCAGCCCTTCCGTTCTTGCACTCCAGAAGGGCCTTAAAGCCAAAAACCGACTGCGGCATCACTCGCAGATGTGTGGGGGTTTAGATGCATCGAGAGGGCAAGGCCTTCTGCGCCGCCGTGTTTCCTGAACCGCCTGTCGAAGGGAGACACTGGGGCCCGTTCGTGTTATGCTGTTTAAGGGTGACGGCAGGGTCAGGCAGATCCCAAACAACGCGTTGCTTTGATCAAAAACACAAATAAATCTCTCTCTGTGGCCCTGACCTCTCGAACGCTCATAACAATTGCTCTACGAAAGTACACACGCACACAATTTGCTTTTCAGAGCCTGCCGAGATGTTGCAGCTGTTCGCGCAACCGTCCCCCCCACGAGAGAGAGAGAGAGAGATAGAGAGAGAGAGAGGGCAGAGGATACAAGATCTGGAAGCTGGATCAAGGGCCCGAATACAGCCACTCTGTGCGAGATCTTGCTGAACTGGACAGTCAGGGAGAACAAAGCGAATACTACAGCCTAGTCATGCCCACTATGAAGGGCAGGAACATAACTGGGGATGGGATGCGCCTTCGTCAGCCGATAGCGCTTTGGGTTCTACCGAGAAACTCCAAATCCCCACAGCATAACAACAAGCTGTGGAAATCTCCCCGCATATGGAGGAGAAGGAGATTGGATTTGTACCCATCTCTTCACTCGGACTCTCAGAGCGGCTTACAAACTCCTTTCCCTTCCCCTCCCCACAACAGACACCCTGGGAGGTAGGTGGGGCTGAGAGAGCTCTGAGAGAAACTGGTGTAGTGGTTAAGCGCGCGGACGCTAATCTGGGAGAACCGGGTTTGATTCCCCACTCCTCCACTACCACCTGCTGATGTGACCTTGGGTCAGTCACAAGCTCTGGCACAGCTGTTCTCTCAAGGACAGGTTGTTTTAGAGTTCTCTCAGCCCCATCTACCTCACAGGGTGTCTGTTGTGGGGAGGGGAAGGGAAAGGAGTTTGTAAGCCGCTCTGAGATGCCTTTGGGCAGTGAAGGGCAGGGTATAAATCCAAACTCTTCTTCTTGTTTTTCAAGGGCAGCTCCGAGAGAACGATGGCTTGCCCAAGGTCATCCGGCAGCTGCAAGTGGAGGCGTGGGGGACCCAAACCCGGTTCTCCCAGATTAGAGTCCGCGCACTTAGCCACTACACCAAACTGGCTCCCTCCTTCCTCTCACGTGCACCTGAGAAATTGAAACACTTTGGTTTTGCAGCACAAATGAACATTTCATCCAAACCATAAGCCATCGTTTCGTTTCAGGGGTCCACAAAGAGAGGGGAAGGGAAACTAAACCAACCAAGCAAAAACCTCCAAAGCAAGTTTAGAAAAACAGCAAAGGGCCAAAAGTTTAAAGCATTGACAGGTATAGACAACAGTACACACGTTTATTTCAAAAACACATAAAAAACCTTGTAAGGACCCAAATAAAGCCTCGTAAAACAATCAAAGCAACAAATGCACAAAAAGAACCATATATGACCGGACGTGTTTCGGGGCTCAAGAGACTTCTTCAGAGGTCAAATAGTACAGAATGTGACATGCAACAAAGCCCCTGTGACACCTGTCAGGCAGTAAACGATTCATACGGGACCAAAAATGGAACGTCACATGAGTCACAGGCAACCTCTGCTTTGCATACAGAAGGTTCCAGGTTCAATCCCCGGCATCTCCAGTTAAGAACGTAAGAACAGAAGAGAAGCCAACGCTGGATCAGGCCAATGGCCCATCCAGTCCAACACTCTGTGTCACACAGTGGCCAAAAACACCAGGTGCCACCAGGAGGTCCACCAGTGGGGCCAGAACTCCAGAAGCCCTCCCACTGTGGCCCCCCCAGGCACCAAGAAGACAGAGCATCACTGCCCTAGACATAAGAACATAAGAGAGAAGCCCTTTTTGATGAGGCCAATGGCCCATCCAGTCCAACACCCTGTGTCACACAGTGGCCAAAACCCAGGTGCCAACAGGAGGTCCACCAGCAGGGCCAGAACTCCAGAAGCCCTCCCACTGTGGGCCCCCCCAAGCACCAAGAAGACAGAGCATCACTGCCCGAGACAGAAGAACATAAGAGAGAAGCCACGTTTGGATCAGGCCAGTGACCCGTCCAATCTAACACTGTGTCACACAGTGGCCAAAACCCAGGGGCCGTCAGGAGGTCCACCAGCAGGGCCAGAACTCCAGAAGCCCTCCCACTGTGGCCCCCCCCCCAGGCACCAAGAAGACAGAGCATCACTGCCCGAGACATAAGAGAGAAGCCCTGTTGGATGAGGCCAATGGCCCATCCAGTCCAACACTCTGTGTCACACAGTGGCCAAAAACACCAGGTGCCACCAGGAGGTCCACCAGTGGGGCCAAAACTCCAGAAGCCCTCCCACTCTTGTCCCCCAAGCACCAAGAAGACAGAGCATCACTGCCTCAGACAGAGTCTTCCATCTATACCTTACGGCTAAGAGCCAATGACGGACCTCTGCTCCGGATGTTTATCCAATCCTCTTTTGAAGCCATCATTGCCTGTAGCTGCCACCACTTCCTGCAGCAGCGAATTCCACCTATTAATGACTCTTTGGGTGAAGACGTAAAAGGATCGCTGTAGGAGGTGACGTGAAAGACGCCCTCCTTGAGACCCTGGAGAGCCGCTGCCAGTCAGAGTGGACAAGACCGACCACGATGAACTGACAGTCTGATTCGCTTCACGCTTCCGTGCTGTCTCCCTTTCCCTGCAAGCTGATACACGACTCAAGATGTCTGGAGGGGAGGGGGAATGGTGGCAGGCGGCCACTGGGGCTGGAGATGAGAAGACCGGGTTTCCAACTCGGAGCCCTCGAAAGCAGGCCAGGCCCCAGATGCGAGCTCTGCAGGCTGAGAAAGGGGCCGAACCCCGGGACAGCAGATGTACACGGCACATTGTGCGTGTGATCACTCAACTGTACCGGCTTCCAGGGAAGTTTTAATTTGTTCTCTGCGAGAATCCAGAGAGAGGATTAATTTTCAATACGGACCTGCCAGTCACAGGAATATTGACTTTGTCCTCTGCAGCTGCGTCCCCCTGCCAAACCTCAGAGGACTTTGCTCTAGAAGGGGGCCAGATGAAGCTGGGAAGCCCGAGCAGACAAATATTTGCTGGGATAAAATGCTGGGATAAAATGATCAATGCCTTCTCAACTCTGGGTCAAAAGGGCTGCCCGTTTTAAAGGCTCAGCTTCAGAGGGCAGCGAGGCTGGACTGCAGTAGGACACTCGTTAAAGGTAAAGGTTTCCCTTGCTCGAAAGCCAGTCGAATCCAACTCTAGGGATGCGGTGCTCATCTCCGTTTCTAAGCCGAAGAGCCAGCGCTGTCCGAAGACGTTTCCGTGGTCATGTGGCCAGCATGACTAAACGCCAAGGCGCACGGAACGCTGTGACCTTCCCACCGAAGCGGTACCTATTAATCTACTTGCAATTTCTTGCTTTCGAACTGCTAGGTCGGCAGGAACTGGGGCCAGAGACGGGAGCTCACTCCGTCATGCGGCACTCGGGTCTCGAACTGCTGAACTACCGACCTTCCACAGCCTGCACACTAGAAGAGAGCAAGAGCCCAGGAGCACCTTCAAGATGAGAGGAACTTGAGGCGGGTGGGAGCTTTTGTGAGCCAGAGTTCACTTCTTCAGGTAGCTGAAGTCTGATTCGGTTAGTCATGAAGGTGCTACTGGATTCTTGCTCTTTTCTAGTGCTACAGATGGACTCACACGGCTCCCCGTCTTGATCTGTCTCCAGGGGAGGCACCACATTTAGCCATAGAGAATGGAGATCCATCCACCTGTAGTGATGAAGGACAGAGGGACTCACCTTCTAGCTGTTCCTGAAGAAGCGGCTGCAGTGACTCCCGAAAGCTCCTCCCCTGCCACCAGTTTGGTTAGTCTTGAAGGTGCTGCTGGGACTCTGGCTCTTTTCTACTGCTCCAGACAGATTCACACGGCGACCCATCTTGATCCATCACCCTTGTGATCAGGGCTCTTTTTGTAGCAGGAACTCCTTTGCATATTAGATGACACACCCCTAAGGTAGCCAATCCTCCAAGAGCTTACATAGCTCTTCTTATAGGGGCTACTGTAAGCTCTTGGGGGATTGGCTACTTTAGGGGTGCGTCGCCTAATATGCAAAGGAGTTCCTGCTACAAAAAGAGCCCTGCTTGTGATAGAAGGACAGAGGGACTCTCATTCTAGCCGTATCTGAGGAAGTGAGCGGTGATTCACAAAAGTTCCTCCCCTGCCACAAATATGGTTAGTCTCGAAGGTGCTCCTGGACTCTGGCTCTTTTCTGCTGCTCCAGACAGACTCACACGCCTCCTCATCTTGATCTATCTCCATGGAAGGCACCACATTTAGCCACACAGAACGGGAATCCATCAACTTTGTGATAGAAGGACAGGTGGGACTCCCATTCTAGCTGTACCTGAGGAAGTGAGCCGTGACTCATGAAATAATATAATAATATATACCTTATTGTCATTGTACATAGTACAACGAAATTAAACTGCAATCCTCTCGGTGATCTACAACAATCATCATACGCACTCACACTTAAAATTCACATAACGACTGAACCACTGATGTCACCCAATCCGATTTCATACAGCATCTAAGGCAATGATGGCTCTCAAGTAGAAACTGTTTTTTAATCTGCTTTAATTGTCCTATATCTTCTGCCCGAAGGCAGCAATTCAAACAAGGAATGTTCAGGGTGTGATGAATCCTGCAGAATGTTCTTTGCTTTTTTCAAACATCGAGAACTGTACAATTCCTCCAGGAATGGGAGAGGGCAACCAATGATCTTCTGGGCTGTGGTCATAACTCTCTGGAGTGCTCTCCTGTCCTCTACAATTATGGTTGCAGAAAGCACTACAAGTATGGTTGCAGAATTCCTAGCTGAATCAGCCGCACTCAGATACAGTCTTTTTACATAATACCCATATGTTATTGTCTAAATTTACTTACTGGAACTCAATGTATCTTCTCAAATGTATTCACTGTATACTACTATGCCATTAAAGGTGTCTGAATCTGCATCTGACTCACGAAATCTCCTCCCCTGCCAGAAATGCTGTTAGTCTTGAAGGCGCTCCTGGGCTCTGGCTCTTTTCTCCTGCTCCAGACAGACTGACATGGCTGCCCATCTTGGTCTGTCTCCATGGAAGGCACCACATTTAGCCATACAGGATGGAAACCCGTCAACCTTGTGATAGAAGGACAGGTGGGACTCACATTCAAGTTGTTATCTGAAGAAGCGGGCAGTGACTCGCAAGAATGCATACCCTGCCCCAAATGTTGTTAGTCCTGAAGGTGCTCCTGGGCTCTGGCTCTGTTCTCCTGCTCCAGACAGACTGACATGGCTGCCCGTCTTGGTCTGTCTCCATGGGAGGCACCACATTTAGCCCTACAGAATGGGAATCCATCAACCTTGTGATAGGACAGATGGACTCACATTCAAGTTGTTATCTGAAGAAGCGGGCAGTGACTCGCAAGAATGCATACCCTGCCCCAAATATTTTTAGTCCCGAAGGTGATCCTGGACTCTGGCTCTTTTCTCCTGCTCCAGACAGACCCACATGGCTGCCCATCTTGGTCTATCTCCATGGGAGGCACCACATTTAGCCATACAGGATGGGGATCCATCAACCTTGTGATATGTCTCGCAGCAGAAGAGTTAAGATTTCGATCCAGGAGTTTCTTCGAGACCAACAAGAGTTTCAGGGCATGAGACTTTGAGGGTCCAAGCGGTGAGGCAAAGCTGTAGCTCTGCAGTTCCGTATTTACAGAATCGCGTCTGGCACAAAACACAGGATTCTAGAAGCTCGGATGCGAAACGCTCCGCCTGACCCACACAGATGTTGCAAAAGGCACCGGACAGACAAAGAATTCAGCAACCTGAGAAATCTGCACATTCATTTCCCGCCCCTCCATAAAGTTACTAGACATCAAGACAGGCTCCCTGTTATCGAGGCTTCTTTTGTGAATTCCATTGTTCCTACCTCTTCAATACCTCAAAGATATAAAGAAATCATAGCAATATTCTAACCTAATCTTTTACCCTGCCTTGATGTTTATGCAAGTTATGATGTTATATTAGAATTATTATTACATTTCATAATTATAAGACTGAAAGACTGGGCAACTCTTCCAATTACCATGTCAGATTACACAGGGAAGCCACTGAAATTCATAAACATAAACACAATTTCAACAGGAAAGAAGAGAGTTTAAAAATAAATAGGGCATGGTTTCCTGTCCTGAAAAACACAAAATACAGCTGACGATAGCACTACAGATAAGATTAGAATTTCAACAGCCATTCCACATACAAAAAAACCTCCTCAGGAAACAGGAAACCTCCTCAGGAAACAATCCATAGACAAAAGAACCTCCTCAGGAAATCTCCTCCATTAGCATGTTCATAGCCTGGAGAACTTCTACAAGATAATGACTCAGCCCTACCCCACCTTCCGGGGTAGATATAAATCACCTGCCTACCATTTTCCTGCTCACCTTGACACAGAGAGCACTCCATCTTTCTGTGTTATACCTCTGAAGATGCCAGTAACAGCTACTGGCGAAACGTCAGGTCCTACAATGCCAAGACCACGGCCACACAACCCGGAAAACCTACAGCAACTAATGAACTCCAGCCGTGAAAGCCTTCGACAACATAATTATAAGTTTGTTTTATAAATATTTAACTGTGGATCTAATATCTTTACCTACCATCCGGAAGATTTGATCAAAGCTATATTATTGTATTTCTGAAATATTTGTTCTTGTTTATTATGGCTATAATGTTAAAAGTTATAAATAAAATATTAAAAAAGAAAAAAAAAGACAGGCATGGAAATGAACTGCTGCTGTGAGACAAGCCATGCCTCCGCGTATCTCAGGTATACATAAGAACATAAGAACAGAAGAGAAGCCAATGTTGAATCAGGCCAATGGCCCATCCAGTCCAACACTCCGTCACACAGCGGCCAAAATATACCAGGTGCCATCAGGAGGTCCAGCAGTGGGGCCAGGACACCAGAAGCCCTCCCACTGCTGCCCCCTCCAGCACCAAGGATAGAGTGCATCACCTGCCCCAGACTGAGAGTTCCCATCCATACCCTGTGGCTAATAGCCACTGATGGACTTCTGCTCCAGATGTTTATCTAATTCCCTCTTGAAACTCTCCATGCTTGCAGCTGCCACCATCTCCTGCGGCAGTGAATTCCAGGTGTTAATCACTTTTTGGGTGAAGAAGTACTTCCTTTTATCCGTTCTAACCCGACTGCTCAGCAATTTCATGGAGTGCCCACGAGTTCTTGTCTTGGGAGAAAGGGAGAAAAGGACTTCTTTCTCAACTTGCTCAATCCCATTCATAATACGTTTCTTCTAAATTAGGAAAGCCAGCCTCCAGGTGGGAGGCCGGGGTGGGGTGGGGGCGCCCTGGAATTACAACTCATCTCCAGACGACAAAGATCAGTTCCTCCGGAGAACATGGATGTTTCGGAGGGCAGCGTCTGTGGCTCTGTACCCCACTGCATTCCCTTCTCCTCCCCATACGCTAATGAGCTGCACTGTCAGGGGTGTGGCCTAATATGCTAATACGTTTCTGCTGTTGGGCGTGGCCTATTATGCTAATGAGTTCCTGCTGGGCTTTTTCTACAAAAAGAGCCCTGTCCAATGATGTTTTTTTTCAGGAGCTGACAAACTACTGCCTCCTTCAGAGACTCTGGGCTTTATAACATCAGCCGTTTTATTCTCCGTCCCTTTCCTAACAATCCCTGACATAGAGTTTGCGTTTTTGCACGGCTGCAGCACACTGGGTTGACACTTTGCCCGGAGGAAATGGCTGCTTCGGGAGGGTCGACTCTACGGCAGGGGTGCCAAACTCATTTGTTACGAGGGCCGGACCGGACGTAAATGAGACCTTGTCGGGCCGGGCCGGGTGTGTGTCATGAAATGTAACGCCAGGTAGCGGAGATATAAACTTTCATAAAGGACACAAACACAAAGGGGTTTTTTTTTTAACTTAAAATAAAAACACGCTTAAAACATTAGCACTCTCTGCAATATTTTGTTTATTTAACCGGGTAGGATAACTGACACCTCTTTGCTCTGAATTCTTGCCTCAAAATGTCTGTGCTGCTGCAATCTTGAGTATGCTGTCCAGGTGTGTATCTGTAAGCTGCAAACCTACGATGACAACGCAGCAGCAGAAATGGAAGAAGAAGCAGGAGACAGCCAGATCCACTGCGGGCCTGATAGAAGCCCTCCAGGGGTCTGATCCGGCCCCGGACCACATGTTTGACACCCCTGCCCTATGGCATTCTCCCCTGCTGAGGCCCCTCCCCTCTCCAAACCCTGCCCTCCCCAGGCTCCACCTCCAAATACCCGTAATTTCTCAACCCACAGTTGGCAGCCCTAGAGATCGGTCACTGAAAAACAGGTGAATCAACAGTGGTTGCTTAGCCCAAGAGGAATCCAGGGCTGCTACCTATATTTACAGCATGAGTGAGTCAGAGAGAGCATTTTAGGAAGCAGTTCTGTCCAGCAGACCCCACCCCATGTTCCATTTCAGGACTCTGGGGAGGATCTGGGGAGTTTTGTTCTGGCTGTATATTCAGAACTGAAACTCAAGAGTTCCTTTTACGTTGCCAGGGGAGTTCAGTGCCCTCCCATTTCGGGTATCAAGACTGGGTGGGGAAGAGACCCAACCCCCTTCTGGCTTCTTGATTCCAGATGCATATTTCTGAAACGCGCACGTAAGTCACGCAGAGTTACCTGGAGATGCTGAGGATGGCTTCTGGGATTTTCCACATGCCAAGCGGAGGCTCTTCCACTGAGTTCCAGCCCCTCCAGTTTGGTGTAGAGCCAGTCTGGTGCAGTGGTTCGGAGCGCGGACTCTAATCTGGGAGAACCGGGTTTGATTCCCCACTCCTCCATGCAGGATTCATTTTCTGCCGGAGCGTGGCGGAGTGGTGCTCCGGCAGTAAGGAGCCCAGGACGGCCGCCATTCCTGGCCCACCTGTGCAGGCGGATGGGCCAGGGAAGGCCTGTGGAGCCCCTCGCCGCCTGGGGGGATTTAAATGCCTTTCTTTCCCTTCCCCTTCTGGCCCTTTGTCAGGGGGCATGGCATATGCAAATGAGTTATGCAAATGAGCTCCTGCACCTCTTTTTCTATGAAATGACCATGTGAAACCAGCTGAGTGACCTTGGGTCAGTCACAGAGTTCTCTCAGCCCCACCTGCCTCAGAGGGTGTCTGTTGTGGGGAGGGGAAGGGAAAGGAGATTATAAACTGCTCTGAGACACCTTCGGGTGGTGAAGGGCGGGCTATAAATCCAATCTCCTCCTCCTCCTCCTTCTTCGTACAGAACACATTGCTCTATTCCAGGGCTGGCCAATCTTGCTGAACATAAGAGCCACATAGAAGAAACGTCAGACAACACAGGGTGTCTGCTGTGGAGAGGGGAAGGGAAAGGATATTGTAAGCCACTATGAGACACCTTCGGGTTGTGAAGGGCAGGGTATAAATCCAATCTCCTCCTCCTCCTCCTCTTCTTCTTCTTCTTTTGGTGTAGTGGTTAAGTGCACGGACTCTAATCTGGGAGAACCGGGTTTGATTCCCCACTCCTCCACTTGCAGCTGCTGGATGACCTTGGGCAAGCCATAGTTCTGTCAGAGCTGTCCTTGAAAAAGAGCAGTTTCTGCCAGAGCTCTGTCAGCCCCACCTACCTCACAGGGTGTGTGTTGTGGGGAGGGGAGGGGAAAGGAGTTTGTAAACTGCTCTGAGACTCCCAAGTGAAGGTCGGGGTATAAATCCAATCTTCTTCTTCAGCCATTTTGGTGTAGCGATTAGGAGTGCGGACTGTAATCTGGGAGAACCAGGTTTGATTCCCTACTCCTCTACATGCAGCTGCTGGTATGACCTGGGGTCACTCACAAGTTCTCTCAGAGCTGTTCTCTCAGGAGCAGTCCTCCAAAGAGCTTTCTCTGCCCCACCTGCCTCACATTTCTGTTTCTGTTGTGGGGAGGAGAAGGGAAAAGAATTTGTGAGCCGCTCTGAGATTCCTTCGAGTAGTGAAGGGCGGGGTAAAAGTCCAATCTCCTCCTCCTCCTCTTCTTCTTCTTTCTCTTCCTCTCCTCCTCCTCCTCCCCCTTCAGGTGTGAAAAGCTCAAACCTGAATGGCCCCTGAAAAAACACCCCTCCATCCGATCAAGAGAAGAAGGAATCTGTGCAAAACCTAGAACTCTAGCAGCCTCTAGAGGCCTTGAGGCCTAACAAATTCATTAAATTGAATCATTTGATTCATTTATACCCTGCCTTCCCTCCCCAATGCGGATCCAAAGAGGCTTACGTCCTTCCTCCTCTCCTTTGCATAATCCTCCCAGCAACCCTGCGAGGTAGGAGGGTGACAGGCCCAAGGTCACACAGAAAGATTCCATGGCTGGGTGGGGATTCAAACCTGGGTCTCCCAAATCCTACTCCGACACTTAACTCCTACACTGCACTGGCTCTCGCAAATTCCTCACAACATAAGCAAATTCCTCACAACGTAAGCTCTGGCCCACTTCCTCATATGACTAGAAGCCCGCCTTCAGCTTGAAAGGGAGTCCAGTGACTAACAAAACTAACCTTAAAGACTAAGGGCATAAGGGCATAAGGCTACAGCATAAGGGCTGGTAAGTCACAACAGCCCTGTGGGGTAGGCAAGGCTGGCAGGGAATGACTGGCTCAAGGTTTCCCCCAGAACTTCACGGATGAATGGGGACAAAAGGAAATACGATGAGGGATTGAGGTTGAGAAAGAAGTACTTTTCTCCCTTTCTTACAGCTCAAGAACTCGTGGGCACTCCATGAAATTGCTGAGCAGTCGGGTTAGAACGGATAAAAGGAAGTCCTTCTTCACCCCAAGAGTGATTAACACATGGAATTCACTGCCACAAGAGGTGGTGGCAGCTGCAAGCACGGACGGCTTCAAGAGGGAATTAGATAAACATCTGGAGCAGAGGTACATTGGTGGCTATTAGCCACAAGGTATAGATAGGGACTCCGGGGCAAGTGATGCTCTGTATTCTTGGTGCTTGGGGGGGGGCAACAGTGGGAGGGCTTCTAGTGTCCTGGCCCCACTGGTGGACCTCCTGACGGCACCTGGTATTTCTGGCCACTGTGTGACACAGACTGTTGGACTGGATGGGCCATTGGCCTGATCCAACATTGGCTTCTCTTATGTTCTTATGATTAAAATGTGGATTTGCTGCCAGAGGATGTGGCAATGGTTACGAGAATAAATGTCTTTTAATGAATGATGAGGCAGCTTGGACTCTTGAAAGCTAATATCCTGGGAATCTTATTGGTGTCTATGGCGCTCCTGGATTCGAGTCTAGCTTATTTCACTACAGATGCTAATCATCTGCCCCTAAGCATTCCTCTCCTGCTCTAATCAAGTGAATTACAATGCGCATTGATGAAGAAGAAGAAGAGATTGGATTTCTACCCCACCCTTCACTACCTGAAAGAGTCTCGGAGCAGCTTACAATCTCCTTTCCCTTCCCTTCCCCACAACAGACACCCTGTGAGGCAGGTGAGGCTGACAGAGCTCTCTCGAGGACTGCCCTTGAGAGAACAGCTCTCAGAGAACTTGTGACTGACCCAAAGTCACACCGGCAGCTGCATGTGGAGGAGTGGGGAACCAAACGCGGTTCTCCCAGATTAGAGTCCGCGCTCCTAACCGCTACACCACTACACCAAACTGGCTCTCTGCATCGAACCTCCGCATCCTGACTCCCACCTTCAGACTGGGATAGAAGGACTCAGGGACCTCCATTCCTACTTGTATCTGACGAAGAGAGCTGTGACTCTGGAAAGCTCCTACCCCAAAAATCTCGTTGGTCTCCACGGCGCCGCTGGACTCCGATCTTAACTCTCAAATTTTTTGTCTCTCCAGAATCGGATTCGTTCAGCCTTCGCCTCAGAGGCAGAGAAATCCTTTATCCTCTAATGGCTGCAGTACAGCTGAAACGTCCATAAACCCGGGGCGGGGGGGGGGGCGGGGGAGACCCAGTTCAAAGCACTTTACAAAGCACTTTAATCAATCTGCAGGGCGGGCTCTGCTCATGCCCCCTCGGCGGGTTCTGCTTTTGCAACAGAGCCAGGAGCGGTATTGATTTTCTCCGCGTGTGCCCAGAACGTACAGCTGGGCTGGGGAGCCGGGGATTGCCAAGACTGGAAGGGGGAAGAAGCCGCAATGGACTTGCTTGCAGCTTTCCAAGCCGACAGCCCGAACACGGACCTTCCTGGAGCCCAGACAGAGCCATCAATCAAGAACACGGCTCCTCCTGGGATGTCCATTAGCCTCAGAGTCTCGAGGGGGGCTGCGAGATCTCACTAAAGACATGGAAGGTTGGTCGCTTCTGTTATCCTCTCCGGCAAAGCCAGGCACCCGACGGCTACGTCTGCATCTATGCCTCCTTTGGAAGATCCTGACTGAGTAGAAGGAAGGAGACGGAGACGGAGACGAAGAAGACAAAGAAGAAGACGAAGAAGAAGAAGAAGAAGAAGAGGAGGAGGAGGAGGAGGAGGAGGAGGAGGAGGAGATTGGATTTATACCCCGCCGTTCACTACCCGAAGGTGTCTCAGAGCGGCTTACAAACTCCCTTCCCTTCCCCTCCCCACAACAGACTCCCTCGGAGGTAGGCGGGGCTGAGAGAGCTCTCTCAAGAACTGCCCGTGAGAGAACCGCTCTGAGAGAACTTGTAACTGACCCCAGGTCACGCCAGCAGCTGCATGTGGAGGAATGGGGGAATCAAACCCAGTTCTCCCAGATTAGAGTCTGCGCTCCCAATCGCTACACCCAACTGGAAGACCCAGCCCAAGATGGACGGATTCCATCAAGGCAGCCGTGGCCCTCAGTTTGCAATACCCAAGCAAGGCTGTTAACATTGGAAATGACTTGTCGAGAGCGACGAGGATGATCGGGGGCCTGGAGACCGAGCCGTAGGAGGAAAGGCTGAGAGACTTGGGAACGGTCGGTCTGGAGAAGAGGAGATGAAGGGGGGACAGGAGGGCTCTCTTGAAGTATCTGAAGGGCTGTCACTTAGAGGAGGAGGGCAGGGAGCTGTTCCCGGTGGCAGCAGAGGAGAGGACTTGCAAGAAGGGGTTTCAGTTACGGGCAGGAAGGTACTGGCTGGATAACAGGAGAAACTTTTTGACAGAATTGTGCAACAGTAGAATTGGCTGCCTGGGGAGGTGGTGAGCTCCCCCTCCCTGGTGGTCTTTGAGCCTCGGCTGGACAAACCCTTGTCAGGGAGGCTCTGGGCTGATCCTGCATTGAGAAGGGGGTTGGCCCTTTCCAACTCTGTGATTCCATGACTCTATGATTCATTTAACACACATATAGACAAGTCGGATGCTGGCTCCTTCTGCTTCCACAACCAGGTACAGGCAGCACCCAACTGGGAGAACTGCAGAGCATGCAGAGACCCACAAGCAGCCCTCTCTGCAACTTTGCAGCTCTTCTTCAGCAGCTTGATGGCTGTGTAAAAAGCTCCTGGGGACCAGAGGTGACCCCCCCGGGTAGTCTTTTTTCCTGCCTCTGCTCCTTGAGTATTTTCGTATGCCCTCTCCCCAAATACTAGAATTCGAGGGCATCCAATGAGGCTGACGGGCAGTAGGTTCAGGAGGGACAAGAGGAAACACTACTTCACACAGAGAGGGATTGAAATGCAGAGTTCGCTGCCAAAGGATGTAGGGATGGCCACAGGAATAAACAGCTTTAAAAGGGGACTAGGACAGGTTCACGGTGGATAGGTTTAACAGTGGCTACTAACCATGGTGATTGAGGGGAACCTCCAAATTCAGAGGCACTAATTCTCTGAATCCCGGGGCCAAGAGGCAACATTAGGGGAAGGCCTCAGCCTCTATGCCCTGTGGTTGGCCATTCAGAGGAACTGGGTGTGAGATGGGAGGTGCTGGACTAGATGGACCCTCACTGGTCTAATCCAGCAGGGCTCTTCCTAGATTCTTATCAGGGGAAGGCCTTGGCCTCTCTGCCCTGTTGTTGGCCCTCCAGAGGAACTGGTTGGCCACTGTATGAGACAGGATGCTGGACTAGATGGACCACTGGTCTGATCCAGCAGGGCTCTTCTGAGGTTCTTATCAGGGGAAGGCCTTGGCCTCTATACCCTGTTGTTGGCCCTCCATAGGGAACTGGTTGTCCCCTGTGTGAGACGGGATGCTGGACTAGATGGACCTTCGCTGGTCTGATCCAGCAGGGCTCTTCTTTGGTTTGTATCAGGGGAAGGCCTCGGCCTCTATGCCCTGTTGTTGGCCCTCCATAGGGAACTGGCTGGCCCCTGTGTGAGACAGGATGCTGGACTAGATGGACCCTAACTGGTCTGATCCAGCAGGGCTCTTCTTTGGTTTCTATCAGGGGAAGGCCTCAGCCTCTCTGCCCTGTTGCTGGCCCTCCAGAGGAACTGGCTGGCCTCTGTGTGAGACAGGATACTGGACTAGATGGACTCTCACTGGTCTGATCCAGCAGGGCTCTTCTTTGGTTTCTATCAGGGGAAGGCCTCAGCCTCTCTGCCCTGTTGCTGGCCCTCCAGAGGAACTGGTTGGTCACTGTGTGAGACGGGATGCTGGACTAGATGGACCCTCACTGGTCTGATCCAGCAAGACTCCTCTTAGATTCTTATCAGGGGAAGGCCTTGGCCTCTCTGCCCTGTTGTTGGCCCTCCAGAGGAACTGGCTGGCCCCTGTGTGAGACAGGATGCTGGACTAGATGGACCCTCACTGGTCTGATCCAGCAGGGCTCTTCTGAGGTTCTTATCAGGGGAAGGCCTCGGCCTCTATGCCCTGTTGTCGGCCCTCCAGAGGAAGTGGCTGGCCACTGGGTGAGACAGGATGCTGGACTAGGTGGACCACCAGTCTGATTCCGCAGCGCTCTTCTGACATTCTTATGTGGTTCTGGATACAGTTCAGGTCAGACAGGCAGGTACCAAAACCTGACACCAAGATATAGGAAGGACACCTCAGACACCGAGAAAGGGGCTGCCGCACTTGGATGCCATTTTGGATTTCCATGGAAGATGCTCAATGAGACTGAAACACTTCTTGTTGTTTTCAGTCGAGTCCAACTCTTCACAACCCCGTGGACCAGATCACGCCGGGCCCTCCTGTCCTCCACCATCCTCCACAGTTTGTTCGATTTCATGTCCGTTGCATCCATAACAACTGTCTGACCATCTCATCCTTTGCCATCCCCTTCTTCTTTGACCTTCCGTCTTTCCCAGCATCAGGGCCTTCTTCTCCAGGGAGGGCTCCCTTCTCATTGGGTGGCCAAAGTATTGGAGCTTCAGCTTCAGGATCTGGCCTTCCAGGGAACAGTCAGGGTTGATCTCTTTTAGGACTGACTGATTTGATCTCTTTGCAGTCCCAAGGGATATGTATTAAAAACAGACTTCTTAGGGATATGTATTAAAAATACCGCCCTCCTCCCCAGTAAAAACACAAAGCAAGCACCCACGGATGAGGCTGCTGGCAGTGCCAGCGTCTCTGCATGATGTACTGGTCTAGCTCGCCCTTCACTTCTGATTAGCCTTGCCAAATCATGGTACAGTCACAGCTCTGGAGTAAAACTAGCCAGATTGCTCGGTGGGGCTGCCCTGGCCTTCCTAATCTAGCGTTGCTTTGTGCATTCTTTGTGATTCTGCTCGAAAAGGGCATTAGGTCTGCAACTCCAAGTGGCTCTTCTGTTAACTGTAGCAACTGGGAACAGGACTTCAGCGCAACCCTCTTGAGTAATTTCACTGATAAACACGGAGGCCTTTCCCGGCAGGGGAAAACCAGAGAGGTTTATAAATCACTTATTTTGGCACATACAAACCTTATGAATTTTAGACCTTAAACTCCTCGGGGCATACCCCTCCCTCCCTTTCCAGGTAATCTCCTTTTAAAAAATTGCAAATGGAGCACAAAGTGCACCAATGCATCTATGCCAGTGCCTGCATTAGGCATCACAACAAAGTAGGGCTGCCAACCTCCAGTTGGGGGCTGGAAATACCCCAGAATTAAGACTTGTAGCCAGCCTACCTAAATCACTTCGGCATGAAGAAGAAGAAGAGGAGGAGGAGGAGGAGGAGGAGACTGGATTTATATCCCGTCCTTCACTCTTGGAGTCTCAGAATGGCTTACAATCTCCTTTCCCTTCCCCTCCCCGAAACAGACACCCTGGGAGGCAGGTGGTGCCAAGAGAGCTCTTTTGAGGACTGCCCTTGAGAGAACAGCTCTGAGAGGACTTGTGACTGGCCCAAGGTCACACCAGCATCTGCATGTTGGGGAGTGGGGAATCAAACCCAGTTCTCCCAGATTAGAGTCCACGTTCCTAACCACTACACCACATTGGCTATTTATTTATTTATTTGAAACATTCATGCCACTTCCCCTGGAGAAAATGGCCACCTTGCAAAAAGTCAATAGCAAGCCTACGTCACTGTCCCAAACATCCTGTCCTATTATATAAAAGGGTAGTGGTCTGGCAAGGTTCTATGCTAGGCAAAATCAGTTTGCTCCCTGGTATGTCACTCAGAAGCTGTCCCTATCCACTAGCTGTGTTGCCTGAGTTCTCTCCCACCCACTGCAGCGTAGGCCACTCTTCTCTGATTGGGCCAGTATTTCAAGCTCATTTGCATATGGAAGCTGATTGGACTTCACTCCATTCCACACCTCAAACTCCCCCCCCCGCAAGACAGTTGGAATTGTCAGCTGCTTCAGCAACCTGTTTTGTTCTGAGGTAAAATATGTCCTCACTCACAACACTTCCCCTTCAAAAGAAACAAACCCAATAACACAACCATGCCACACCACAAAAAAGACAGATCACACCACAAGCAGAATACCACAAGGCAAAAAAAGCTCTGGTACTAATTCAACGGACGACAAAGCCGAAAAGAATAAAGTAAGCTGCTTTGCTCCCCGTTAATGAGAAAGACAGAATTGTGCCAAGGAAGAGGCTGCTGAGAGGGGATGAGATAAAGTTGCCAACTTTAGGTATGGCAATTCCTGGAGATTTGAGGGGTGGAGCACAGAGAGGGTGAAGTTTGAGGAGGGGTAGGACCTCAGACAGGTACAGTGCCATAGACTCCACCCTCCAAACCAGCCATTTTCTCTTGGGGAATGATTGTTACCAATCTTGGCCCAATGGCCATCAAACCATTCTCTTCAACCCCCTGCTGTGCAGCTGACTTCCCCCTAGGGTTGCCAATCTCCAGGTGAGACCTGGAGATCTCCCACTGTTACGATTGATCTCCAGATGAGAGAGATCAGTTCCCCTGGAGAAAATGGCTGCTTTGGAGGGTAGACTCTATGGCATTATACCCTGCTGAGTCCTTCCGCCCCCCCAATGCTGCCCTCCACAGGATCCACCTCCCAAATCTCCAGGTATTTCCCTACTTAGAGCTGGCAACCCTACTTTCCCCTCAGTACCTGTTGGTAGGCAACCAAGCTTGGTCCTGTCACCTGTTTTGGCCTTGGGGAGAAAACTCATTGGGGCCAGTCCTGATAGGGTTGCCAACTCCGGATGGGGAATTCCTGGAGATTTGAGGGATGGAGCCTGAAGAGGGTGAGGTTTCAGGAGGGGTGAGACCTCAGACAGGTACAATGCCATAGACTCCACCCATCAAACTAGCTATTCTATTCTGGGGAACCATTGTTGCCAATCTCCAGGTGGGGGCTGGAGATCAATCAGAATTACAACTGCTCTGCAGGAGGGAGGGCAGAAGTCAGCTGAAGTCAGAGGGGCAGATAACAGTAGGTTGATGGTTAGCTGGGAAGGAGATGGGGTTGCCAACTTCAGGTTGGCAAATTCCTGGGGATTTGAGGGGTGGAGCCTGGAGAGGGTGGAGTTTGAGGATGGGTTGGACCTCAAGCAGGTAGAATGCCATAGATGCCACCCTCCAAACCAGCCATTTCCTCCTGGGTAACAATTGTTGCCAATCTCCAGGTGAGGGCTGGAGATCACTCAAAACTACAATTGCTCTTCAGGTAGCAGACATCAGTTCCTCTGGAGAAAATGGTGGACTCTGTCATTATACCCTGCTGAGGTCACCACAGCAAATTCACACTGTGTGCCCAAAGCCGGGGCACTCTCCCAGACCCTCTTTCTAGAGCTCGTTGTATTTATTTCCACAATGGGTCTTATTCCTAGTAAGAACATAAGAGAAGTCAAAGTTGGATCAGGCCAATGGCCCATCCAGTCCAACATTCTTTGTCACACAGTGGCCAAAAACACCAGGTGCCATCAGGAGGTCCACCAGTGGGGCAAGGAAACTAGAAGCCCTCCCACTGTTGACCCCCCCCAAAGCACCAAGAATACAGAGCATCCCTTGCCCCAGACTGAGAGTTCCTATCTATACCTTGTAGTTAATAGCCACTGATGGATCTCTGTTCCATATGTTTATCCAATTCCCTCTTGAAGCCATCCATGCTTGTAGCCGCTGCCACCTCCTGTGGCAGTGAATTCCACGTATGACTCTTTGGGTGAAGAAGGACTTCCTTTTATCTGTTCTAACCCGACCGCTCAGTAATTCCATGGTGGTGCCCACGAGTTCTTGTATTGTGAGAAAGGGAGAAAAGTACTGCTTTCTCAACCTGCTCTATCCCATGCACAATCTTATGAATCTCGATCATGTCACCCCTCGGTCGTCGTTTCTCCAAGCTAAAGAGCCCCAAGCGCTTTAACCTTTCTTCATAGGGAAGGTGTCCCAACTCTTTTATCATCCTAGTTGCCCTTTTCTGCCCTTTTTCCAGTGCTCTGACCCACTCATCATCTTGGCTGCCCTCCTCTGTGCTTTCTCCGGCTCTGCAATGTCCTTTTGGAGATACGGGGACCAGAACTGCACACAGTATTTCAAATGAGGCCGTACCATAGAACTATACAGGGGCATTACAATACCAGCCGTTTTATGTTCAGTCCGTTTCCTAATAAGTCCTCTTCCACCAACGCCCCAAATTGCCCACAGAACCTGGCAGGGAGCCCTGTGTCAAGGGGGTGGCTTACAGCCAGTGGGGAATTCTGCCCAGGAACAACCCTGTTATGTATTGAACGATGAATCAAGCATATTCTTTTCCATGTTAAGCTTGATTCTGAATGTGGATTCTAAGCTGTCGCATTCGTATTGGTCGGTTTCTGCGAAACCAGTGTAAGTAGCCAATCACTGTGTGATAATGTTGCAAAGAGGGAACAGTCCTGATTGGTCTTTATCCCTGCAATGCCATTGGTCTTTAACTTGTTATGGGTGTGGCTTTGACAGCCCGGGAGTGTTTAAAAAGGAGCTGTGCCCCACTGTTTGTGTTGTGTGTTCCTGAGTTGGTGTTTGTCAACTTGTTAAGCTTACTACAAAGGAAAGGTACAAATAGGTATAGAAAAAAGCCTGCATGGTTAACAAATAAAGTAATGGAAGCTGTAAAAGGTAAGAAGGATTCCTTTAAGCGGTGGAAAGCTAGTCTTAGTGAGGTTGATAAAAGGGAACACAGACTATGGCAAATAAAATGCAAGTCTGTGATCAGGCAAGCAAAAAGGGAATATGAGGAGCATATCGCGAAAAAACATAAAGACCAACAATAAAACTTTCTTCAAATACATTAGAAGTAGGAAGCCAGCCAGGGAGGCAGTGGGGCCCTTGGATAACCAAGGGGTAAAAGGAGTAGTGAAGGATGATAGGGAAATGGCTGAGAAGCTGAATGCATTTTTTGCCTCTGTCTTCACTGTGGAAGAGGAGAAGTGTTTGCCCACTCCAGAAGCACCGATTTCGGGAGGGGGTTTGAAAGACCTGAATCAGATTGCGGTGACAAGAGAGGAAGTCCTCCGACTGATGGACAATTTAAAAACTAATAAATCACCAGGCCCGGATGGCATTCATCCGAGAGTTCTGAAAGAACTCAAATGTGAACTTGTGGATCTCCTGACAAAAATATGTAATCTTTCTTTAAAATCTGCCTCCATTCCTGAGGACTGGAAGGTAGCTAATGTCACTCCCATCTTTAAAAAGGGCTCCAGGGGAGATCCAGGAAATTACAGGCCAGTCAGTCTGACATCGATACCGGGTAAGTTGGTGGAAACTGTTATTAAGGAAAGAATTAGTAGGCACATTGATGAACAAAAACTATTGAGGCAGACTCAGCATGGGTTCTGTAAGGGAAGATCTTGTCTCACTAACCTGTTAGTGTTTTTTGAGGGAGTGAACAAACATGTGGACAAGGGGGACCCAATAGATATTATTTACCTTGACTTCCGGAAAGCTTTTGATACAGTTCCTCATCAAAGGCTCCTAAGTAAGCTCAATAGTCATGGGATAAAAGGACAAGTCCTCTTGTGGATCAAAAACTGGCTTATAAATAGGAAACAGAGAGTGAGTATAAATGGGAAACTTTCTCAGTGGAGGGTGGTAAGCAGTGGGGTACCACAGGGATCAGTACTCGGTCCCATGCTTTTTAACTTGTTTATTAACGATTTGGAATTGGGAGTAAGCAGTGATGTGGCTAAATTTGCAGATGACACGAAGTTGTTCAGGGTGGTGAAAACCAGGGAGGATTGTGAGGCACTCCAAAGGGATCTGTTGAGGATGGGTGAGTGGGCGTCAACATGGCAAATGGGGTTCAATGTGGCCAAGTGCAAAGTGATGCACATTGGAGCCAAAAATCCTAAATATAAATACACGTTGTTGGGGTCTGATCTGGCAGAGACTGACCAAGAGAGAGATCTTGGAGTCGTAGTGGATAACTCGCTGAAAATGTCTGCACAATGTGTAGCTGCAATAAAGAAGGCCAACGCTATGCTGGGGATTATTAGGAAGGGAATTGATAACAAATCAGCCAGTATCATCATGCCCCTGTATAAATCATTGGTGCGACCTCATTTGGAATACTGTGTACAGTTCTGGTCACCACATCTCAAAAAGGATATTATAGCATTGGAAAAAGTGCAGAGAAGGGCAACTAGAATGATAAAAGGGTTGGAACACCTTCCCTATGAAGAAAGGTTAAAATGCTTGGGGCTCTTTAGCTTGGAGAAACGACGGCTGAGGGGTGACATGATCGAGGTTTATAAGATTATGAATGGGATTGAGCAGGTTGAGAAAGAAGTACTTTTCTCCCTTTCTCACAATACAAGAACTCGTGGGCACTCTATGAAATTGCTGAGCAGTCGGGTTAGAACAGATAAAAGGAAATACTTCTTCACCCAAAGAGTGATTAACATATGGAATTCACTGCCACAGGAGGTCGTGGCAGCTGCAAGCATGGACAGTTTCAAGAGGAAATTAGATAAACATATGGAGCAGAAGTCCACCAGTGGCTATTAGCCACAGGGTATAGAATGAGAACTCTCAGTCTGGGGCAGGTGATGCACTCTATTCTTGGTGCTGGAGGGGGCAGCAGTGGGAGGGCTTCTGGTGCCCTGGCCCCACTGCTGGACCTCCTGATGGCACCTGGTATATTTTGGCCGCTGTGTGACAGAGTGTTGGACTAGATGGGCCATTGGCCTGATTCAACATTGGCTTCTCTTATGTTCTTATGTACTACGTTGTTGAGTCTCATACTTAACAAACCCAGTCCCTCCTGCTTTACTGTCTCTGTCTCACGGGGCAACCAGAAGAAGAAGAAGAGGAGGAGGAGGAGGAGGAGGAGATTGGATTTATACTCCGCCCTTCACTACCCAAAGGAGTCTCAGAGTGGCTTACAAACTCCTTTCTCTTCCCCTCCCCACAACAGACGCCCTGTGAGGCAGGCGGGGCTGAGAGAGCTCTGACAGAAGCTGCTCTTTTTTCAAGAACAGCTGTGCCAGAACTATGGCTTGCCCAAGGTCATCCAGCAGATGCAAGTGGAGAAGTGGGGGAATCAAACCCGGTTCTCCCAGATTAGAGTCTGCGCACGTAACCACTACACCAAACAGAACCAGTCCAACTGGCAGGATCTCTGACACAGGAGACCAGCTATTTGTCCTGGGGGTGGGGGTAGAGAAGGAAGGAGGGGGGGAAGAAGGGGCAAAAAAGTGAAGTGGAAGTTCCCGGTTTATGCCGGAAGGTGACCTCTGAGGTCAGAGGTGCAGAGTCACCTTTTCGTTTAGGATGGATTGATTTAGTGAGCCGTTTCCAAACTGGGAAACCCCAGGAAGAACCTGTTTTGCGAGAAGTCCGTAATATATTTTTGTTCCACTGTGGGGAAGCCGGGTCAGGGTTAGGCGAGTGAATGGCGAAGGGACGGAGCCCGGCATAGTGAACGGGGAAACCGATCATGGCTGGCCCGGGAGAGGCAGAGAAACTCGGCTGGAAAGGAGGCCTGGAAATGCTGTTGGTACTCTGCAGGCAAAAGCAGCTATCGAACCCAGGCCCGCAACACCTTATCCTGAGAGAATCTCAGTGCACATTAAACACCCACTCCTGGGCCTTAAGGTACAAAAACAGGACCGGGGAAATCCCTTTGGAACCGCTGTTTCCTGAACCGGGGCAGGAACCGCCCTTCCAACTGCTGTGTCATCCGAAATTATTAGCTACTGTAGCAACCTTGAGGGCTAGAAACTTGCTTTTCAAAACAGCCACTGGGATTCTCACAATTTATTTTTCCACTTACTGACCTTATTGATACCCTGCCTTTCTCGCCCGTGGGGGACCTTACAACAACCCTGTGAAGTAGGTTAGCTTGAGAGCATGTGACCAGCCCAAGGTCCCCCAGCAAGCTTCCAGGGCAGAGGGGGGATTTGATCCTCGGTCTCTCAGATCTTTGGAACTGCGGTGGCTCTGTGGTTAAGACGCCGAACTGCAGGCTGGAAGGTTGGTAGTTTGGCAGTTTGAGACCCGAGTGCCGCGTGACGGAGTGAGCTCCCGTCTCCGGCCCCAGCTCCTGCCAACCTAAGCAGTTGGAAAAGCTAGAAATTGCAAGTAGATAAATAGGTACCGCTTTGGTGGGAAGGTAACAGCGTTCTGTGCGCCTCGACTTTTAGTCATGCCAGCCACATGACCACGGAAACGTCTTCAGACAGCGCTGGCTCTTCGGCTTGGAAATGGAGATGAGCACCGCAACACTAGAGTTGGATTCGCCTGGCTTTTGAGCAAGGGAAACCTTTACCTCTCAGATCTTAGTCCAACACTTTAACCACTACACCATGCCGGCAGATGCGGAGTTCGATACCTACTTTAGGAGAAGAAGAAGAAGACGAGAAGAGATTGGATTTATACTTCGCCCTTCACTTGGAGTCTCAGAGCTGCTTACAATCCCCTTCCCCTCCCCACAACAGACACCCCGTGAGGTTGGTGGGGCTGAGAGAGCTCTTTCGAGGACTGCCCTTGAGAGAACAGCTCTGAGAGAGCCTGTGACTGACCCCAGGTCCCACCAGCAGCTGCATGTGGAGCAGTGGGGAATCAAACCCGGTTCTCCCAGATTGGAGTCTGCGCTCCTAACCACTACACCAAACCGGCTCTATTAAACATGTGCACAGCCAATCAAATCTCCAGTAGCCAATCAGAAGCATTACTGGGCAAAAGCCCTACCTGGCCCCGCCCACTTTAAAAAACACCTGGTGGGCACCGTGTTGGGGACCCCTGATCCAAACCAAGGCTGACAGGATTCTGCAGACAACTGGTCCGAACTGAAGTCAGCGGTCCGGTTCAACATGTAGGAAGCGTCACGGGCTCGGCTGCCCGAGCCCCTGGAAATGGGTCTCCGCTGGCTTCCGAAATATTTCCCGCGCCATTCCATCGCCCTCCTCGGAAACCTGGCACACACTGCGCCTTTCCTCTCCCCCTTGCAAAAGACAAGCGGTGACCCATAACCTTTCGTGCAGATATCTGCAGCGTGGTTTCTGCAGAACTCTGAAGGCGGTGCGTGTGTTCGGGCATGCCCCCTGAATCGATTGCATAGGCAAACCACGGCTGGCGTTGGCAGGGGATGCCGTCTCTAACGGGAACCGCCCTCTCCCGGCGCTGTGTCATTTTATCGAACAGCGGCACCTTTTTTTGTGCTCCGAAAGCTCATCCCGGCGGTTTGCCCCATAAATCACTCCGGGTACAAGCCGACAATACTCCTCGAGAAGGTCGGGCACTCGACCAAGTGCAGAGTCTAAATCAATCACCGACGCTTAGCAGCTACAGTCGGCTTTGGATATTTACTGCCGTTCCAGGAAATACACGGAATGCAGGATGGGCCGACAAATCTGGCTTCCTGAGAAGCTGGGGCGCTGCTTAGAGCGTGGCTCCCCAACGTGGTGCCAAAGGGCGCCCTAGCCCCCTCTGACACCTTACCAGGCGCCCGCCCAGCATGGCGTCTGACCGGCCAGGGGAGATCTGACCTGCTGTGCAGATTGAAAAACAACATCGCTTCGGGGGCAGCTACCGCTACTGTTTATTCTTTCTCACTCCTCTTTCCCATTGTATTTTTTTAAAACGACTACTTTAAATTAAATTCGTCCCTATATCTCAAACCCCCTCTGGGTGTGCGATTGGTGTAGTGGTTACGAGAGCAAGTTTGGTGTAGTGGTGAGGAGCGCGGACTCTAATCTGGTTTGGTTCCCCCACTGCTTCACATGCAGCTGTTGGGTGACCTCGGGTCAGTCACAAGTTCTCTCAGAGCTGTTCTCTCATGAGCAGTCCTCAAAAGAGCTCTCTCAGCCCCATCTACCTCACAAGGCGTTTGCCGTGAGAAGGGGAAGGGAGAGGAGATTGTAAGCTGCTCTGAGACTCCGAGTGAAGGACGAGGCATAAATCCAATCTCCTCCTCTTCTTTCTCTTGTGCCTCCCGTGGCAGCCATTTTGTTGTTGCCCCCACCACCCTGTGTCAGACTTCCAAAGGTGCCCACAGGCTCGAAAAAGTTGGGGACCCCTGGCTTAGAGTGTCAGACTAGGATCTGCGAGACCTGGGTCCGAATCCCCGTTCTGCCAATGGAAACTTGCTGGGTGACCTTGGGCCAGTCACACACTGTTGGCCTACTTTCCTCACAGGGCTGTTGTGAGGATAAAATGGAGAGCAATGTAAGCCGCTTCGAGTCCTCATTGGAGAGGAAGAGAAGAGATTGGATTTATACCCCACTTTTCACTACCCAAAGGAGTCTCAGAGCGGCTTACAAACTCCCTTCCCTTCCCCTTCCCACAACAGACACCCTGCAAGGTAGGTGGGGCTGAGAGAGCTCTGACAGAAACTGCTCTTTTTCAAGAACAGCTGTGCCAGAACTATGGCTTGCCCAAGGTCATCCAGCCAGGTGCAAGTGGAGGAGTGGGGAATCAAACCCGGTTCTCCCAGATTAGAGTCCGCACACTTAACCACTACACCAAACTGGCTCTCAGGTAGGACTGGAAGTAAATAAGTAAAGAAGGGGGGGGGGTTAGAATATGTTTGGTGTAGCGGTGAGGAGCGCGGACTCTAACCTGGGAGAACCGGGTTTGATTCCCCACTCTTCCACATGCAGCTGCTGGTGTGACCTTGGGTCAGTCACAAGTTCTCTCAGAGCTGTTCTCTCAAGGGCAGTCCTCAAAAGAGCTCTCTCAGCCCCACCTACCTCACGGGGTGTCTGTTGTGGGGAGGGGAAGGAGATTGTAAGCCGCTCTGAGACTCCTTCAGGGGTATAAAGACCAACTCTCCTCCTCCTCTTCTTCTTCATCAGAAAAGCGAGGTTGTCACCGAAGAAGCTGCAGAGCCGTGCTTCGAAGGACATTGCCTGCAGCAATGTTCCTCAATGACTTCTTGGGCTTCGAGGACTTCCTGCCCTCAGAGGCTGGGCTTTCCAGGCCCCCAGTGGCTAGACTTAAGATTGTAAACTGCCCGGGGGCAAAGACCTGTTGTTTGCTTGGGTTACTTGGAAAAGCATCGTATGTAAACAGTGCCAGAAATGTGTCCCTTGCCAGAAGGAACTATGGAACGTGGAAAATACCCTACAGTAAAAAACACCTCAAGATATTTTTTTTTAAAAAAATAACCCCCTGTTTAAACCAGGAGAACCAGTTTCATGTCGTGCTTAGAGAGCATCGGACTAGGACGTTGGGAGACCCAGGTTCGAATCACCACCCTGCCACGGAAGTTCGGGACTGTCACATGAAGGTGCCTTCTATTGAATCAGACTTTTGGTCCATCAAGGTCAGCATTGTCTACTCAGACTGGCAGCTGCTCTCCAGGGTCTCAGGCGGAGGTCTTTCCCGTCACCTGCTGCCTGGTCCTTTTCGCTGGAGATGCTGGGGATCGAATCTGGGACCTTCTGCCTGCCAAGCAGATGCTCCACCACTGAGCCACAGCCCCTCCCTGATACATGGAAATGGCACACGCATAAAGCTGCCTTATGAAGAAGAAAAGGAGATTGGATTTATACCCTGCCCTTCGCTTAGAGCTGCTCACATTCTCCTTTCCCTTCCCCTCCCCACAACGGACACCCTGTGAGAAAGGTGGGGCTGGGAGAGCTCTGACAGAAACTGCTCTTTTCCAAGAACAGCTCTGACAGAACTATGGCTTGCCCCAAGGTCATCCAGCAGCTGCGAGTGGAGGAGTGGGGAATCAATTTCTCCCAGATTAGAGTCTTCCCCCGGTAAGAATATCAGAAGAGCCCTGCTAGTCCAGCCCAGTGGTCCATCTAGTTTATCAAGGGAAGGCCTTGGCCTCTGTGCCCTGTTGTTGGCCGTCTAGAGGGGCTGGTTGGCCACAGTGTGAGACAGGATGCTGGCCTAGATGGACCCTCCCTGGTCTGACCCAGCAGGGCTCTTCTGAGGTTCTTATCAGGGGAAGGCCTCGGCCTCTATGCCCTGTTGTTGGCCCTCCAGAGGAACTGGCTGGCCTCTGTGTGAGACAGGAGGCTGGACTAGATGGACCCTCCCTGGTCTGACCCAGCAGGGCTCTTCTGAGGTTCTTATCAGGGGAAGGCCTTGGCCTCTCTGCCCTGTTGTTGGCCCTCCAGAGGAACTGGCTGGCCTCTGTGTGAGACAGGAGGCTGGCCTAGATGGACCCTTACTGGTCTGACCCAGCAGGGCTCTTCTGAGGTTCGTATCAGGGGAAGGCCTCGGCCTCTATGCCCTGTTGTTGGCCCTCCAGAGGAACTGGCTGGCCTCTGTGTGAGACAGGAGGCTGGACTAGATGGACCCTCCCTGGTCTGACCCAGCAGGGCTCTTCTGAGGTTCTTATCAGGGGAAGGCCTCGGCCTCTCTGCCCTGTTGTTGGCCCTCCAGAGGAACTGGCTGGCCACTGTGTGAGACAGGAGGCTGGCCTAGATGGACCCTTACTGGTCTGACCCAGCAGGGCTCCTCTTATATCCTTCAGGGAGAGTCAAGCGAATTGTTGTTCTGGTTGAATTCAGAGGGGAAAAAGAGGGCGACTTCAGGTATTCTCAAGACGTTTGGGGAACATCTGCCTGGAATCTCTGCACGCCATCGGCGGCAGCAATTAATCACAAGAGGATTTCAATCTGCAATGGTTGATTAATCGCGCCGATTTTCTCAATTAAAGCTTGCTGTAGCGATGGCTCATTAACCTCAAGTGCAGCTGAGGAAAGTACCTGAATGGAGGGAAGGAGGCAGCGGTGCAGAATCTATGCGCCCCCGTTGACACATGCCAAGGTACTGGGCACGAATGGTTAATCAACACCCCGTTATAGCTGCTCCATTTGTCAACACTTGACTTTCATGCCTTGGTAATTCCGTGCCCCCTGGCACTCCTGGGTTTAAAGAGTCCTTTTTTTTAATGACCCGTTATTTGCACTTCCTAAAGAATGTTCATTATTCTCTGACGTCCAGCCACATTTCCAATTTTCCTCCCAGCAAACTGAATGGACTGAGTTTTCCTCCCGGCAAACTGAACGGGATTTTTCTCAGCACGACGACGCTCATTCTCCAACCTTCTTATTCCACGAAGATCTTATTTCCTAGCAAAAATGCCAGTTGTCAAACCTGGCGGGTTATGTACGAAGGGAGGGCCCAAAGGGAGGCCTCGTCTTCTGCAAAGATGCCGGAGTGTGTCCGATGTGTCTCTGCCAGTGTTCCCTCTAAGCTGAGTCAGTGTGAGCTTGCTCACAGTTTTTGAGCCTCCAGCTCACACCTTTTTGTCTCAGCTCAGGAAGGACGGCTCCAAAGCAAACTGATTTCTGCAGCAGCCAAATGGCTTGCTCACAACTTTAATGCCAGTAGCTCACAAAGGAGAATTTTAGCTCACAAGACTCCACAGGTTAGAGGGAACATTGGTCTCTGCATGTCCGCATATAGAGACACTTACATTCCATCACGGGATCCTAGCTAGAATTGGGGGAGGAGGGAATATTACTCTCACTACCCAAAATGTCCCATAAGGTCCTGACTGTACCTTGCAATTTCTTCTATCGGACAAAGTTGCAGGCCAGCGGCGCCTTTAAGACCCACAAAGTTTAAATCTGCATATAACCTTTCAAGCCACATTTCCAACATTCCTCCCGGCAAACTGAAGGGACCGAGTGCATGACGGGATTTTTCTCAGTATGACGGACGCTCACTCTCCAACCTTCTTATTCCACGAAGATCTTATTTCCTAGCAAAAATGCCAGTTGTTAAGCCATCGGGTTAGGTATGAAGGGAGGGCCCATCTACTGCAAGGACGCCGGAGTGCATCCAGTGTGTCTCTGCATGAGCGCATACAGAGACACTTACACTCCATTGTAGATCCTTGCTAGAATTGGGGGGAGGGATATCGCTCTCACTACCCTGACCACACCTTACAATTTCTTCTATAGGACAAAGTTGCAGTCCAGTGACACCTTTAAGACCCACAAAGTTTAAATCTGCATATAACCTTCCAAGCCACATTTCCAACGTTCCTCCCAGCAAACTGAAGGGACGGAGTGAGCGATGGGATTTTTCTCAGCAAGACGACGCTCACTCTCCAACCTTCTTATTCCACAAAGATCTTATTTCCTAGTAAAAATGCCAGTTGTCAAACCTGCCGGGTTATGTATGAAGGGAGGGCCCAAAGGGACGTTTCGTCTATTGCGAGGATGCCAGAGTGTGCCCGATGTGTCTCTGTGTGTCCACATACAGAGACACACTCCATCGTAGGATCCTTGCTAGAATCGGGGGGGGGGAATATTACTCTCACTACCCAACATGCCTTATAAGGTCCTGACCATACCTTACAATTTCTTCTATAGAACAAAGTTGCAGTCCAGTGGCACCTTTAAGACCCACAAAGTTTAATTCTGCATGTAACCTTTCATGTGCATGGTATCTGAAGAAGTCGAAATCCTACTTCTGGGGGGGAAATCCTGATCAGTGGCTTCCTCAAGCCAACACCAAATGCGAGCTGGTCCCACTGCTGGACCTCCTGATGGCACGTGGTATTTTTGGCCACTGTGTGTGACAGAGTGTTGGACTAGATGGGCCATTGGCCTGATCCAACATTGGCTTCTCTTATGTTCTTATGTTCTTAAGAGCTTGGGAATTCTTTGAAGGGGCGGCATTGACAGCTGAATTGTTTCTGTTCCCCTTCCCGCACAGACTGCCTGGTTGTATCAGAATCACCCTCCCGGTAATTTAAAACTGTGCGCTTTCAGTCGTAACCGTGGCGATGAACAATCGCGGCCTTTCTTCCTCCTGGCCTCCCTTGGACCAAACCGTTTTTCAAAGGACGCCCTCCCGAACTGGGCCCCCCACCCTCGGTTGAGCGTGACCAGTTCCTTTAGGCTGTGTCCTCTTTGTGACTTTGGCCGTCTGGCTGCCATGTTCAGAACCTGGTCCCATTGGACAGAACTCTTCTCGGAACCACAGGGCCCCGTTTCCAAGGGCCGCTTTCCTCTTTGCATCCCTAGAGGAGGCAGTCTTCCCTAACGCCAAATTAGGACGGACAACACCCATGTTCAAATCCCCACCCTAAAAGACTCTGGGAGACTCTGGGAGGGGGGGAAGAAGAAGAAGAAGAAGAAGAAGAAGAAGAAGGAGGAGGAGGAGGAGGAGGAGGAGGAGAAGGAGAAGAAGAAGAAGAAGAAGAAGAAGAAGAAGAAGAAGAAGAAGAAGAAGAAGAAGAAGAAGAAGAAGAAGAGGAGGAGGAGGAGGAGGAGAAGGAGAAGGAGGAGGAGGAGGAGGAGAAGGAGAAGGAGGAGAAGGAGAAGGAGAAGGAGAAGGAGAAGGAGGAGAAGGAGAAGAAGAAGAAGAAGAAGAAGAAGAAAAGGAGGAGGAGGAGGAGCAGGAGGAGGAGGAGGAGAAGGAGAAGGAGAAGAAGAAGGAGAAGAAGAAGAAGAAGAAGAAGAAGAAGAAGAAGAAGAAGAAGAAAAGGAGGAGGAGGAGGAGGAGGAGGAGAGAGATTGGATTTATACCCTGCTTTTCATTCGGAGTCTCAGAGCGGCTTACAATCTCCTTTCCCTTCCTCCCCCCACAACAGACACCCTGTGAGGTAGGTGGGGCTGAGAGAGCCCTTTTGAGGACTGCTCCTAAGAGAACAGCTCCGAAAGAACTCGTGACTGACCCAAGGTCACACCAGCAGCTGCGTGTGGAGGAGTGGGGAATCAGACCCGGTTCTCCCAGATTAGAGTCTGCGCTCCTAACCGCCACAACCAAACCGGCAAAGTCACTACACCAAAGAGGGCAAAGTCAAAGAACTTCTCTCTGGGGCCAATGAAGGATATAATAGGAACCCCGCGGGGTTCAACCAAAGGTCCACGTAGTTCCTTCACCCCGTTTCTCACAGAAGCCGGCCAGGTCCTTCCCAGAAGTCCACACGCAAGAGACATCCCCTCCCCCCCCCGGTATTTGTCACCATAACCCGCAATGGCATTTCAACCGCATACTGCCGAATCTCAAATGAATGTGTTTCATTGACAGCAACCGCCAATTAGCGTTTTCAGCACCGAAGGACTTTGGCTATCCGTTTCTAAGCCCCTTTTTTGTTATCTCGCGCCCCGCCCGACTGCTAGATCCCGAAGCGATCCTTAATATTTCTCAAAAGAAATATTTGAAAAGAAGAAAACAACACATCCGCGTGCCAAGCAATTGGAATTAACACACACTTTGAGTAAATAACCTTACTCAGAGCTGGCCGGGACTCAACGGATTCTTTGTAAATAATGGTTCTGTTGAAGGAAGCCATTGATTCATTTGCGGCCTTCCAACTGCCAGGGAACAGTTTGTTTCGCTTAATTTAGACCCTTCCTGTCTCCCCGGCGGGGGCCCAAAATGGCTTACCTCATCCTCCCCCCTCCTCCGTTTTATCCTCACAACAGCTCCGCGAGGCGGGTTAGGCCGGGAGTGTGTGACTGGCCAGAGATCAGATGGCAAACTTTCATGACAGAGTGGGGAATTCGAACCTGGGTCTCTCAGATGATAGTCCGACGTTCTGACCACTCCATCACACTGGCAGTTAAGGGCAGGTGTGGGAGAGTGGTTAGAAAGTTCAGATGATAGAATCACAGAGTCGGAAGGGGCCGTACGGACCATCTAGTCCGACCCCCTGCCCAATGCAGGACCAGTCTACAGCATCTCTGACAAATATTCGTCCAGCCTCTTCTTGAAAGCCGCCAGTGAAGGGGAGCTGACCACCTCCCGAGGCAGCTGATTCCACCTCTGAACCTCTCTGACCGTGAAAAGGGTTTCCTAATATCCAGCCAATACCTTTCTGCATATAACTTAAACCCATTGCTTAGGGTCCTCTCCTCCACTGCCAAGTAGAACAGCTCCTTGCTCTCATCCAAATGACAGCCTTTCAAATATTTAAAGAGAGCCATCGTGTCCCCCTCAATCTCCTCTTCTTCAGACTAATTTCCAAGGCCCTCAGCCTTTCCTCGTAAGGCTCAGTCTCCAGACCCCTGATCATCCTCGTCGCTCTCTTCTGCACCCTCTCAATTTTGTCCACATCCTTTTTGAAGTGAGGCCTCCAGAACAGCACACGGTACTCCAGGTGTGGCCTGACCGAGGCAGTATACAGAGGGACTACAATCTCCTGCGATCTCGACGCTATGGCCCTTTTAATACAATCCAAGACTGAATTTGCCTTTTTTGCCGCAGCATCACACTGACTGCTCATATTCAGTTTACAGTCCACCCTTACCCCAAAATCTCTTTTGCGTACACTACTCCCCAGAAACGTACCCCCCATCCAATATTTGCGCTTGACATTTTTGTGGCCCAGATGTCATACTGTGCATTTATCTTATTATGATCTAGGAGACACGAGTTCAAATCATGGCTGAGCCACAAAGCTCCCTGGGCCGGTCATTCTCTCAGCCGTTCTGACCTGACGGGGTTGTTATAAAGAAAAAAGGGGGGAAAGGAAGAAGGTCTGGATAAAAATTAGTTAAACCGTCAGCTAAATATAGTTAATCATTGGCTAGGCTGCTACGATGAGATAGAAGAAGACTCTAAATAACTCTGAGGTGGGGTGGGGGTTAGGGAATATATCAATGCGGTGACGTAAGTTACTGCAAAAGCCACTTCAACATTCCCAGAGGTTTCTAGGAAATACCCATTCCAGACAGTTTCCGTTAAAGACACAAATCCACTTGCAGGACATAAATCCCACGATTTAGGCGATGTGAAAGACCTCAGCCTGAGACACTGGACAGCCATGGAGAGGGGCCCTGGCTCAGTGGCAGAGCATCTGCCTGGCATGCAGAAGGTCCCAGGTTCAATCCCCAGCATCTCCAGTTAAAAGGACCAGACAGTAGGTGATGGGAAAGACCTCAGCCTGAGACCCCGGAGAGCAGCTGCCTGTCTGAGCAGACAATACTCACCTTGATGGACCCAGGGTCTGACTCAGTATAAGGCAGCTGCCCAATAAGTATTTCAGACTAATGAAAATGGAAGCTCAGTGGCAGAGCACCTGCTTGGCCTGCAGAAGGTCCCAGGTTCAATCCCTGGCATCTCCAGTTAAAAGCACCAGGCAGTAGGTGATGGGAAAGACCTCAATGGCTCAGTGGTAGAGCCTCTGCTTGGCAGGCAGAAGGTCCCAGGTTCAATCCCCAGCATCTCCAGTTAAAAGCACCAGGCAGTAGGTGATGGGAAAGACCTCAGTGGCTCAGTGGTAGAGCCTCTGCTTGGCATGCAGAAGGTCCCAGGTTCAATCCCCGGAATCTCCAGCTAAAAGGACCAGACAGTAGGTGATGGGAAAGACCTCCGCCTGAGACCCTGGAGAGCCATGGAGAGGGGCTGTGGCTCAGTGGCAGAGCATCTGCTTGACATGCAGAAGGTCCCAGGTTCAAGCCCCGGCCATCTCCAGTTAAAAGCACCAGGCAGTAGGTGATGGGAAAGACCTCAATGGCTCAGTGGTAGAGCCTCTGCTTGGCAGGCAGAAGGTCCCAGGTTCAATCCCCAATATCTCCAGTTAAAAGGACCAGACAGTAGGTGATGGGAAAGACCTCTGCCTGAGACCCCGGAGAGCCATGGAGAGGGGCTGTGGCTCAGTAGAGGAGCATCTGCTTGGCAGGCAGAAGGTCCCAGGTTCAATCCCCGGCATCTCCAGTTAAAAGGACCAGACAGTAGGTGATGGGAAAGACCTCCACCTGAGACCCCAGAGAGCCATGGAGAGGGGCTGTGGCTCAGTGGAAGAGCATCTGCTTGGCAGGCAGAAGGTCCCAGGTTCAATCCCCGGCATCTCCAGTTAAAAGCACCAGGCAGTAGGTGATGGGAAAGACCTCAGTGGCTCAGTGGTAGAGCCTCTGCTTGGCAGGCAGAAGGTCCCAGGTTCAGTCCCCGGCATCTCCAGTTTAAAAGGCCAGGCAGGAAGTGATGGGAAAGACCTCCGCCTGAGACCCTGGAGGGGCTGTGGCTCAGTGGCAGAGCCTCTGCTTGGCAGGCAGAAGGTCCCGAGTTCAATCCCCGGCATCTCCAGCTAAAAGGACCAGACAGTAGGTGAAGTGAAAGACCTGTAAAGTGAAAGAGCTGTAAAGAGGGGCTGTGGCTCAGTGGCTGAGCCTCTGCTTGGCGGGCAAAAGGTCCCAGGTTCAATCCCTGGCAGCCCCAGGTAAGAAGCACCAGATGATGTGAAAGACCTCCGCCTAAGACCCTGGAGAGCTGCTGCCGGCCTGAGCAGGCAATACCGACCCTGATGGACCCACGTGTTTGATTCAGAATAAGGCCGCTTCAAGAGTTCACGTGTTCCCGTGACATCTGGTAAGGCCTAAGGGATCCTGGGAAGCCCCAGTAACTAGGCCATCCTGCCTAGACTGTTGTTGAACTGACACCTCAGCTGGGACAGGTCAGGGGTTGGGGCTAGATGGTCTGTAGGTTCCCTTCCACATCTGTGATTCTATAAGACCAACTGTGGTATAGAGGCTAAAGTTTTGGGCTAAGATCTGGGAGACCCAGGTTCGAATCCCCACCCTGCCACAGAAAGCTACTGGGTGACTTCGGGCCAGCCATGCCCTCTCAGCCCAGCCTACCTCACAGGGCTGTTGTGAAAACGGAGGAGAGGGGAATGACGAGTGCTCGTTGGGGAGAAAGGAAAGACATAAATAAAAGTAAATAAGTCCTACGTGGTTTTAGCCCCATTCTAGCTGCCTGTGCTGCATCTTGCGGCAGCAGATTCCCCGGTTAGTTGAACTCGGTGCGAAGAAGTATTTTTTGTCTCTTCTCAACCTACTGGCAGGCCGTGTCGTTGGGCAACTTCAAGATTTCAAAGGAGAATTACGGTGGGAGGAAAAGAGATTCCGGTGCTGTTTGGGTCCAGGGGCACTTTTAAGACCAACAAAGTTTAAGCCTGGGGATAAGCCTTCGTGTGTACCCACACTTCCTCAGATACATCGAAACAGACTTCCTCAACCATTATATATAGGAAGAGAGAGGGGGAGCGGATTAGTTGCCAGGAAGGGGGTCGTTAGAGTCAAGGCGCTTAAGTAACTGGGCGATAAGTATAGCTGAGGTTGGATTCAGGCCATCGGCAAGACCTGGGGACAGCAGCAAGTTGGCAATACAGAGGATAGATGACAGCCAAGGTAAAAAAGGTAAAGGTTTCCCCTTGCTCGAAAGCCAGTCGAACCCGACTCTAGGGTCGCGGTGCTCATCTCCGTTTCCAAGCCAAAGAGCCGGCGCTGTCCGAAGACGTTTCCATGGTCATGTGGCCGGCATGACTAAACGCCGAGGCGCACAGGAACGCTGTTACCTTCCCACCATAGTGGGACCTATTTATCGACTTGCAATTTCGAACTGCTTAGGTTGGCAGGAGCTGGGGCCAGAGATGGGAGCTCACTCCGTCATGTGGCATGACATGTCATGACGGAGGACAGCCAAACTAACTACAAAAATCGACCCAAGGAAACTGAAATAGTTCTCTAAATTTCAATATCCTACAAAACCCAAAGCATGGAACAAAGTATACAAAGATTAGTTGGTCATAATGACGACATTGACCTTCGACAACGTATTGAAATTCAGTTATCGCAAACTCGCCCGCGTAGAACGCATTGAATGAGGATGACTGTAACCATCTGAAATTATTTGAAGAAGAGTCTTATTGCGTAGACACCAACGGAGGCTGTATCAGGAACGCAACGTGCTGTCGATCAGAGGACGTCTCAACGAAACAACACGCCATTCCAGAGAACTTCGTTAACAACTATGAATCTCAACATTATGACCAACTAATCTTTGTACAATATGTTGTCGAAGGCTTTCACGGCTGGAGTTCACTCGCTGCTGTAGATCTTCCGAGTTGTGTGACCGTGGTCTTGGCATTGTAGGACCTGACGTTTCGCCAGTAGCTGTGGCTGGCATCCTCAGAGGTGTAACACAGAAAGATGGAGCACTCTCTGTGCCAAGGTGAGCCTACCATTTTTCTGCTCACCTTGACACAGAGAGTACTCCATCTTTCTGTGTGTATACCTCTGAGGATGCCAGTCACAGCTTCTGGCAAAACATCAGGTCCTACAATGCCAAGGCCACGGCCACGCAACCCAGAAAATCTACAGCAACTAATAATTGCAAGCCTCCAGGTGGGGACGGGAGATCTCCCGGAATGACACACTCCACAAGTAGAAGAAGAGTTTGGATTTATACCCCGCCCTTCACTTGGAGTCTCAGAGCGGCTTACAAACTCCTTTCCTTTCCCCTCCCCACAACAGACACCCTGTGAGGTAGGTGGGGCTGAGAGAACTCTAACACAAACTGCTCTTTCAGGAACAGCTGTGCCAGAGCTTGTGACTGACCCAAGGTCACATCAGCAGGTGCAAGTGGAGGAGTGGGGAATCAAACCCGGTTCTCCCAGATTAGAGCCTGCACACTTAACCACTCCACCAAGCTGGCTCTACAGCAACTAATAATCTTTGTATACTTTGTTACATGGTTTGGATTCTGTATTACACTGAAATTTAACACACTATTTCAATAGCAGCAAGTTAGCATGCAAACGAAAGAGTTAACAACGTTTTCCTTCATCCACTTTTCCCCCGGGCATCCTTTATCAGACTGCTTCTGGGTCCCAATTTCTGCCTGAACTGAAAAACCCCAAGCACGTCCCATTGCCCTTATACGCAAAACCAACAAGGCACAGAGAGAGAGAGACCCCCACTGTCTCCATGAAGGCACGTTGTGAGCAAAAAGCAAGTGAACTGGAAACGTGTTTATGAAAGAAAAAGAATCCCGGTGACGTCACCGAGGGCGAGCGATCCCAGATAAAACTACCAGCCAGTGACATACCAGAAAAGAAGAAACAAGAATCTATACTACGTTAGCGCGCTTAACCGAGTGGAAAACACACCCCTAAAGCCCTTGAGGGTGCTGTGAACGCCAAACATGTCATTTTGCAAACGGGACGACGATTTAACAAAGTCTGAGGCCAGTGGGCACCTTTAAGGCCAACGAAGTTTAATTCTGAGTACAAGCTTTCGAGTGCATGCCTACTACTTGGACACAGTCTGTAAAATCTGTGGATAGCAGAAATTAGCATACAGAGAAGAAAAAAACCAGACCTGGGTCTGAATCCCCATTCTGCCAATGGAAACTTGCTGGGTGACCTTGGGCCAGTCACACACTGTTGGCCTAGCCTACCTCACAGGGCCGTCGTGAGGATAAAATGGAGAGCAATGTAAGCCGCTTCGAGTCCTCATTGGAGAGGAAGAGAAGAGAAGACGTTGGAGTTATACCCCGCTCTTCTCTACCCAAAGGAGTCTCAAAGCGGCTTACAATCTCCTTTCCCTTCCCCTCCCCACAACAGACACCCGGTGAGGTCAGTGGGGCTGAGAGAGCTCTTTCGAGGACTGCTCTCGAGAGAACAGCTCTGAGAGAACTTGTGACTGGCCCAAGGTCACACCACCAGCTGCATGTGGAGGAGGAGTGGGGAATCAAACCCGGTTCTCCCAGATCAGAGTCTGCGTTCTTAAGCACTACACCAAACTGGGCTCTCAGATAATAAAATTAAGATTCAGGTGGGTAGTCGTGTTGGTCGGAAGCAGCGGAACAAAGTTCGAGTCCCGTGGCACCCCAACAATGTTCCCTCTAAGCTATGGAATCTTGTGAGCAAAAATTCTACTTTGTGAGCTACAGGCATTAAAGTTGTGAGCAGGTAGTTTGGCTACTGCATAAATTCAGAACATAACAACATAAGAGAAGCCAATGTTGGATCAGGCCAATGGCCCATCCAATCCAACACTCTGTCACATAGTGGCCAAAATATACCAGGTGCCATCAGGAGGTCCAGCAGTGGGGCCAGGACACCAGAAGCCCTCCCACTGCTGTCCCCCCCAGCACCAAGAATAGAGTGCATCACCTGCCCCAGACTGAGAGTTCCTATCTATACCTTGTGGCTAATAGCCACTGATGGACTTCTGCTCTGTAGGTTTATCTAATTCCCTCTTGAAACTGTCCTTGCTTGTAGCTGCCACCACCTCCTGTGGCAGTGAGTTCCAGGTGTTAATCACTCTTTGGGTGAAGGAGTGTTTTTTACCTGTTCTAACCCAACCGCTCAGCAATTTCATGGAGTGCCCACGAGTTCTTGTATTGTGAGAAAGGGAGAAAAGTACTTCTTTAGTACTTCTTTAGTTTGCTCTGGAGCCATTCTTCCTGAACTAAGACAAAAATGTGTGAGCCGGAGGCTAAAAAACTTTGCGCTAGCTCACACTAACTCAGCTTAGAGGGAACACTGCACCCCAACTGCGTTAATCCAATCTTAGGTATACTTATTGTTCGGTTACTTATGCATCTTGGGGCTGATTAGCCCTTCCTGGCAACGAACCCCTCCTACGTACATGTAATGCCCGAGGAAGTCTGTTTCAACGTCTGTTTCAACGTCACACGAAGACACTCCGTTCTCACTTATACCCAGAATTAAACTTCGTTGGCCTTAACGCTGCAGTCACACACACTAAACAATCCGCTTTCAATCCACTTTCCAACTGGATTTTGCCGGTTCACACAGTAAGATCCAGTTGGAAAGTGCCCTAAAAGTGGATTGAAAAGTGGATTATTTAGTGTGTGTGACCACATCCTTAAAGGGACCCCGGGACTCAAACTTTGCTCTCCCATCTGTTTGTTATCTCTTTTATTTGCATGCCAATTGGCTGCCATTCACAGGTCTTAGGTAAAGGTTTCCCTCGCTCGAAAGCCAGTCGAATCCGACTCTAGGGATTACGGTGCTCATCTCCGTTTCAAAGCCAAAGAGCCAGCGCTGTCCGAAGACTTCTCCGTGGTCATGTGGCCGGCATGACTAGACGCCGAGCCGCACAGAACGCTGTTACCTTCCCACCGAAGCAGTACTTATTTATCTACTTGCAATTTCTCGCTTTCGAACTGCTAGGTTGGCAGGAGCTGGGGCCAGACACAGGAGCTCACTCCATCATGCGGCACTCTCGGATCTCGAACTGCTGAACTAAGAGCCTTCCAGTCTGCAATTCAGCGTCTTAACCACTTCAATCCAGTCTTAGCTATACTTATCACTCAGTCAGCTGTACATCTTGACGCTAACTAGCCCTTCCTGACAACTAACCACCCACTCCCCTCTCTACCTATGAAGAAGAAGAAGAAGAAGAAGAAGAAGAAGAAGAAGAAGAAGAAGAAGAAGAAGAAGAAGAAGAAGAAGTAGTAGTAGTAGTAGTAGTAGTAGTAGGATTTATCCCCCGCCCTTCACCACCCAAGGGAGTCTCAGAGTAGCTTACAAACTCCTTTCTCTCCCCCTCCCCACAACAGACACCCTGTGAGGTAGGCGGGGCTGAGAGAGCTCTGACAGAAACTGCCCTTTTTCAAGAACAGCTGTGCCAGAGCTTGTGACTGACCCAAGGTCACATCAGCAGGTGCAAGTGGAGGAGTGGGGGAATCAAACCTGGTTCTCCCAGATTAGAGTCCGCGCACTTAACCACTACACCAAACCACTACACCAAACCACTACATGTTTCCATGTATCTGAAGAAGTATGCACGTCCACAAAAGCTTATACCCAGAATTAAACTTTGTTGGTCTTAAAGGTGCCCCTGGACTCAAAACTTTGTTCAGTTTTGTAGGGTTGGTGGAAAAGCCAGGAGAGTGGGAGACTTCAGTTCCGCAACTTAGGAGCCACCACGGAGAAGGCACCGTGTTGTCGATTTTGCCCATTTGCTGGCTGGCACCCACAGAACCCCCTTCTAAAAGACGCCAAGTTCTCGTGGCAGAGCCCTGGGAGGAGAGGTCGTCCCGTAAAGAAAAGGGACCATGACACCTTAAACTGAGTTTGGTAATAAATGGGTAGCCGGCGGAGCATCTGTGGAATACGCACACTCCATCTCCCTCCTGCTAACAGTCAACCTAACATTCTGGACCAAAAAAAATGTATTGCAGCATAAACTTTGGTGGACTACGGTCCATTTCTCCAGAGGCAAAGAGCCGCATAATCCACAAAAGATTATAGGGCAATGAAATCATTATTACTCTTTCAGGTGCCCTCGGACTTCTCCAGCATCGTAGAGTCGGGAGGGACCTCCAGGGTCATCTAGTCCAACCCCCTGCACAATGCAGGGAATTCACAAATACCTCCCCCTCCACACACGCAGTGACCCCTGTTCCATGCCCAGAAGATGGCAAAAACCCTCCAGTTTCTCCGGCCAAACTGGCCTGGAGAAAGACTGCTTCCTGACCCTGAAGTGGCGATCAGCATTTCCCTGGGCGTGTAAGAAAGGGCCACAAGAACTAAGCACTGAGGCAGCCCTTCCTGCCCTCCCTCTCAGGATCTGCCTAAATTCACAGGATCCGCATTGCTGTCAGATGGCCATCTAGCCTCTGTTCGAAAACCTCCAAAGAAGAAGGAAGAAGGAAGAAAGAGAAGAAGGAGAAGGAGAAGGAGAAGAAGAAGAAGAAGAAGAGGAGGAGGAGGAGATTGGATTTATACCCCGCCCTTCACTACCCAAAGGTGTCTCAGAGCAGCTTACAACCCCCTTTCCCTTCCCCTCCCCACAGCAAAACACCCTGTGAGGTCGGTGGGGCTGAGAGAGCTCTTGACAGAAACTGCTCTTTTTCAAGAATAGCTCTTATCAGAACTATGGCTTGCCCAAGGTCATCCAGCAGGTGCAAGTGGAGGAGTGGGGGAATCAAACCCGGTTCTCCCAGATTAGAGTCTGCGCACTTAACCACTACACCAAACTGGCTCTCAAAGAAGGAGAGCCCACCACCTCCCGAGGAAGCCTGTTCCACTGAGGAACCGCTCAAACTGTCAGGCAGTTCCTCCTAATGTTCAGCTGAAAACTCTTTCTGTTTTAATTTCAACCCGTTGGTTCTGCTCTGACCTTCTGGGGCCGCAGAAAACAACTGCGCCCCGTCCTCTAGACGACAGCCCTTTCAGGTACTTGAAGACGGTTATCATACCCCCTCCCAGTCGTCTCCTCTCCAGGCCAAAACCACCCAGGTCCTTCAAGCTTTCCTCACAATGGGATCATAACACCGGGGTATCCGACACACAGTCAGTTCAAAGGAAAAAAATCACAGTTTTAACTTTGAGACCGTGAAAAAGCTTTTAACCCACAGAATAACCCACAGGATGGTTTTACAGCCTTGCCTGGAGAAATGATTAGGGACTGTGGCCTATACTGTGGTGTCTAGCTTACTGCAAAAGCAGGACCCTATAATTTAAGTAACTTCTGTCCCATAAGAGCATAAGAACATAAGAGAAGCCAATGTTGAATAAGGCCAATGGCCCATCTAGTCCAACACTGTCACACAGCGGCCAAAATATACCAGGTGCCATCAGGAGGTCCAGCAGTGGGGCCAGGACACTAGAAGCCCTCCCACTGCTGCCCCCTCCAGCACCAAGAATAGAGTGCATCACCTGCCCCAGACTGAGAGCTCCCATCTATACCCTGTGGCTAATAGCCACTGATGGACTTCTGCTCCATATGTTTATCTAATTCCCTCTTGAAACTGTCCATGCTTGCAGCTGCCACCACCTCCTGTGGCAGTGAATTCCATATGTTAATCACTCTTTGGGTGAAGAAGTATTTCCTTTTATCTGTTCTAACCCGACTGCTCAGCAATTTCATGGAGTGCCCACGAGTTCTTGTACCTAAAGGACCCTGGGGAATACTTATACTCCGCTTTAGTTCTTTCCGATGGTCCCAGAGTTCTAAAAATTCTAATGCCTTGGTGACTGAACGTCCAATTTTTTGTGGTTTTACTGACTCACTGTGGGTAACCCAACTTGAGTCCTTGTAAGACAGACTACAAATAATAATAATAATGATGATGATGATGTAGTGTTGCCAGAAGATCTGATCGAAACTGATTTCTGAAAGGCAGGTTCTCCCACTCCCAAAAAAACACATTCCTTCCAAATATTTAGTTAATGGGAAGTGAATTTAATACGGATGGTCCACGATGTAGAAGATGGAGCAGATCTCTTCTCTCTTGCTCCGGATTGCAAGACTAGATCTAATGGGTGGAAATTACAAGGGAGTCGTTACCGGCTAAATATCAGGAGAAACTTCCTAACTGTCAGAGTGGTTGAGCAGTGGAACAGACCGCCTCGGGAGGTGGTGGATGCTCCTTCGCTGGGTGTTTCCAAGAGGAGGCTGGACAACCATCTTTCAGGTATGGAGCAGAAGTCCACCAGTGGCTATTAGCCACAGGGTATAGAATGAGAACTCTCAGTCTGGGGCAGGTGATGCACTCTATTCTTGGTGCTGGAGGGGGCAGCAGTGGGAGGGCTTCTGGTGCCCTGGCCCCACTGCTGGACCTCCTGATGGCACCTGGTATATTTTGGCCACTGTGTGACAGAGTGTTGGACTAGATGGGCCATTGGCCTGATTCAACATTGGCTTCTCTTATGTTCTTATGTTCTTATGTATATTGTAGGTATATAGGGCTATCTTTTGGCTATGCTTCTGCAGAGTGCAGGGGGTTGGACTAGATGACCTGCAAGGTCCCTTCCAACTCTAACATTCTATGATTCTGTGATTTTGGATTTACTGATAGATGCTGGTGGGTTTTTAGACCCAATGTCCCCCCTCCCCTGGAACTCCCAATCTGTCGACCTTCCCTAGGAGGAAAGGCTGAAGAGTCCAGGTCTTTTCAGTTTTAGAAAAGAGATGACTCGGGGTGGGGGGGAGATGAGAGAGCTTGATAAAATTATGCACGGGGTGGAGAGAGTGGACAAAGGGAACTTTTTCTTCCCTCTCCCAAAATACTGGGAACTTGAGGGCATTCCATGAAGCTGATGGGCAGTAAGTTCAGGACGGACCAAAGGAAATACTACTTTACACAGGGAGTGATTAAAATGTAGAACTGGCTGCCAGAGGAGGCAGAGCTCTAAGAGGGGGATTAGATAGATACAGGGATGAGAAGTCTAGCCATGGTGACAGAGGGGAACCTCCACATTCAGAGGCACTAATCCTCTGGATCCCAGAGCCAGGAGACAACATCAGGGGAAGGCCTCAGGCTCTGTGCCCTACTGTTGGCCTTCCAGAGGAACTGGTTGGCCACTGTGTGAGAGGGGATGCCGGGATGCCGGACCAGATGGAGGACTGCCTTCTACTGAACCAGACCTTTGGTCCATCAAGATCAGTCTTGCCAACTCAGACTGGCAGAGGCTCTCCAGGGTCTCAGGTTAGGGGTCTTTCCCATCACCACCTGCCTGGTCCTTTTAAACTGGAGATGCTGGGGACTGAACCTGGGACCTTCTGCCTGCCAAGCAGAGACTCTGCCCCTGAGCCACAGCCCCTGTCTATGTCTCTTCAGGGTCTCAGGCAGAGGTATTTCCCATCCCCTCCTGCCTGGTCCTTTTAAACTGGAGATGCCGGGGACTGAACCTGGGACCTTCTGCCTGCCAAGCAGAGGCCCTGCCACTGAGCCACGGCCACGTCCCTCCCCAAGAAGTCCGCGAGAGCCCGACGGCAACCAGTGTTCCCTCTAAGCTGAGTCAGTGTGAGCCAGCTCACAGTTTTTCAGCCTCCGGCTCACCGATTTTTGTCTCAGCCCAGGAAGGGATGGCTCCAGAGCAAACTGATTGATGCAGTAGCCGAACTGCCGGCTCGCAGCTTTGACGCCTGTAGCTCCCAAAGTAGAATTTTTGCTCACAAGACTTCCACAGCTTCTGAATGCGCTCCGCGAGGGACTTAAGGCGGCCTCCCTCCCCCCCCCGCTGCGGGTTTTCCACGCACGCTCTCGCGCCGGGTCCTGTCGTTTCCCTAACGTGGGTCTAATGCAGTGGCCTCGGCTAGGAGACCCAAGGGTGGCCCGGGCTCGGGGGAAGCTGCGGGGGGGGGGCGCCACCCAGCTCCAGCCCAGACCTCTCCAACAGGGCTCTTTGGCCGCCCAGGGGCTCCGGATCCGAAGGGAAGCCCCAACCAGCTCCCCACCACCACCAGGGAGGCTCCAAGCAACCCGCGAGCTTCCCCCCTGCGCCCTGCTTCCGCTCCCGGGGGTCTCCAACCGGGCGCCCCCGGGCACCGCCCGCCGGGCCTTACCTCGGAGCGTCTCCCGGGGCCGCCCCATCGGACGAAGCGCTCAAGCCGCCGCCGCCGCCGCCCGCCGGAGACGCACCTCCGCCCGACCGCCGCGTGGGAACCGCCGCTCCGCTCTGGCTCCGTCGGGGGAGGCGCGGCGGTCGGGCGGCCGGACACGCCCCCGGCTCGACGGCCAAGCCAAGCCCGGCCCAGCCCGGCCAGCCTGCCTGCCTGCCTTCCGGGACACCTGCCTGGCTGGGGACGGCGGGGATTTTTTTTTTTTTTTTGCCCCGCTTTCCAAGAAGGGAGGACGAGCCTTGCGGGCTCCGGGCTCCGCCGCACTGGTTGCCAGCCTCCAGGTGGGGACGGGAGATCTCCCGGAACGACACGCTCCACAAGTAGAAGACGGAGAGTTTGGATTTATACCCCGCCCTTCACTCGGAGTCTCAGAGCGGCTGACAAACTCCCTTCCCCTTCCCCTCCCCACAACAGACGCCCGGTGGGGCTGAGAGAACTCTAGCACAAACCGCTCTTTTTCAAGGACAGCTGTGCCAGAGCTTGTGACTGACCCAAGGTCACATCAGCAGCTGTATTTGAAGGAGTGGGGAATCAAACCCGGTTCTCCCAGATTAGAGTCTGCACACTTAACCACTACACCAAACTGGCTCTTTAGAAGAAGAAGAAGAGGAGATTGGATTTATACCCTGCCCTTCACTTGGAGTCTCAGAGCAGCTTTCAAACTCCTTTCCCTTCCCCTCCCCACAACAGACACCCTGTGAGGTAAGTGGGGCTGAGAGAGCTCTAACTCAGACCGCTCTTTTTCAAGGACGGCTGTGCCAAAGCTTGTGACTGACCCCAGGTCACATCAGCAGGTGCAAGGGGAGGAGTGGGGAATCGAACCCGGTTCTCCCAGATTACAGTCCGCGCACTTAACCACTACACTGATGCGGCCCCTGGGTCGCATGTTTGGCACCCCTGCTCTAGAGGAAATGGCTGCTTTGAAGGGTGGGCTTTATGGCATTATACACACTGAGGTCACCCCCCAACTCCACTCTCTCCCCTGGCTCCACCCCCCAAATATCCAAGAATTTCCTAGCCCAGAGTTGGCGACCCAGCCAAGTCCACCCTGGAGGCCCATAACAAGGAAGTCATAAAGGCTGAGACCTGCTCCTGTTATTGTCCCCCACCCAGCACTGGGACTATGGAGGTTATATATAAAGAGACTTTCCAGCAAAAGCCATAAAGGAAAAGGGGTAAAAAAGGCTGAGGATGAGATGCTTAACAAATAAAGTTAACCATTTCTCACAAAGAATTTCAGAAACAGATTGGAATGGGAGACTCCTGAATTTCAAGTTATTACAACATTCGGGGCAATGGAACCCCCAGGGCTTAACAGAGATATCGGCTTTTTATCTCAATACACATGCTGTCACTTAGTTCTCACTTATACCCTGAAATTAAACTTTCTTAAAGGTGCCACTGGACTCAAACTTGGTTCTCACATCTGTTGTTAACTCCTTTATTATCTATATGTCACTTTGTTGCTGTTTACTTTTGTTGTTGTTGTTCAACCGCACAGTCGAGTCCGACTCTTCGCGACCCCATGGACCACATCATGCCCGGCCCTCCTGCCCTCCGCCGTCGTCCAGAGTTTGCTCAATTGCTGTTTACATGTCTTACCAAATGTGTTATTCCAAAACTAGCTGCATTTATTGCTCAGTTACTTATGCATCTTGACTCTAATTAGCTCATCCTGGCAACTAACCCCCCTTATGTAATATTTGAGGAAATCTGTTTCAGTGTACCTGAAGGGGTCTGCATCTACACTTACTAAATCTCTCAGTTCTCGCTTATACCCTGAACTGAACTTCGTTGGTCTTGAAGGTGCCACTTGACTCAAAACTTCGTTCTCATGTCTGTTTGTTAACTCTTGTAAAGTAAAGGGAAAGGTTCCCTTGCTTGAAAACCAGTCGAATCCGACTCTAGGGATGTGGTGCTTATCTCCGTTTCCAAGCTGAGGAGCCAGCGCTGTCCGAAGACGTTTCTGTGGTCATGTGGCCGGCATGACTGGACGCCAAGGTGCACAGAACGCTGTTACCTTTCCACCAAAGTGGTACCTATTTATCTACTTGCAATTTCTTGCTTTCGAACTGCTAGGTTGGCAGGAGCTGGGGCCGGAGACGGGAGGCTCACTCCGTCACGCGGCACTCGGGTCTCGAACTGCCGAACTACCGACCTTCCGGTCCGCAGTTCAGCATCTTAACCGCTTGAGCCACTCTCGTATTTGTGTGCTAATTTCCTGCCATCCACAGATCTGAATAACCGCCTCAATCCAATCTCAGCTATAATCGCCCATTTACTTTATGCATCCTGGTTCTAACTGGCCCTTCCTGGCAGCTTGGCACGCAGAGGGTCCCCGGTTCAATCCCCGGCATCTCCAGTTAAAGGAACAAGTAAGTGATGGGAAAGACCTCTCAGCCTGAGACCCTGGCGAGTAAACCAGACTGACCTTGATGGGCCGAAGGTCTGATTCAGTGGAAGGGAGCCTCATAGGTGTTCACGTGTCTACTTTGTTTCAAAACTCCAAAGGTTAAGAACATCAGAGACGCCAGTGTTGGATCAGGCCAACGGCCCATCCAGTCCAACACTCTGTCACACAGTGGCCAGAAATACCAGGTGCCATCAGGAGGTCCAGCAGTGGGGCCAGGACACTAGAAGCCCTCCCACTGCTGTCCCTCCCAAGCACCAAGAAGACAGAGCCTCCCTTGCCCCAGACTGAGAGTTCCTATCTAATAAGAACATAAGGGAAGCCAGTGTTGCATCAGGCCAATGGCCCTTCCAGTCCAACACTCTGTGTCACACAGTGGCCAAAAATACCAGGTGCCATCAGGAGGTCCAGCAGTGGGGCCAGGATACTGGAAGCCCTCCCACTGCTGTCCCTCCCAAGCACCAAGAAGACAGAGCCTCCCTTGCCCCAGACTGAGAGTTCCTATCTAATAAGAATATAAGGGAAGCCAGTGTTGCATCAGGCCAATGGCCCTTCCAGTCCAACACTCTGGGTCACACAGTGGCCAACAACATCAGGGGCCATCAGGAGGTCCAGCAGTGGGGCCAGGGCACTAGAAGCCCTCCCACTGTTGCCCCCCCCCAAGCACCAAGAATACGGAGCATCCCTTGCCCAGACGTAAGAACATAAGAGAAGCCAGTGTTGTATCAGGCCAATGGCCCATCCAGTCCAACACTCTGTCACACAGTGGCCAGAAATACCAGGTGCCCTCAGGAGGTCCACCAGTGGGGCCAGGACACGAGAAGCCCTCCCACAGGCTTCTACAGATCAGCGAAGTTGAGGGACGCCCCCTCCCTACTCTAACCACTTGACAGTGTTCCCTCTAAGCTGAGTTAGTGTGAGCTAGCTCACAGTTTCTTAGCCTCCGGCTCACACATTTTTGTCTGCGCTCAGGAAGGAGGGCTCCAGAGCGAACTCATTCATGCAGCTGCCAAATAGCTCGCCCACAACTCTTCGGCTTGGAAACGGAGATGAGCGCCGCATCCTTAGAGTCGGATTCGACTGGCTTTCGAGGAAAGGAAACCTTTTGAGTCCAATGGCACCTTCAAGACCAACGAAGTTCAGTTCAGGGTATAAGTGAGAACTGAGAGATTCAGTATGTGCAGGACTCTTTTTGTAGAAAAAGCCCAGCAGGAACTCATTAGCATAATAGGCCACACCCAACAGCAGAAACTCATTAACTTATTAGGCCACACCCCTGACAGCACGGCTCATTAGCATATTAGGCCACACCCCCATGTTGCCAGAAGTGTGGTCATCCAGCCACACCCACCTTTTGCTTCTTATTCTGTTTACCTTGTTTGTTGTCAAAACCCAGGGCTTTTTTTGTAGCAGGAACTGCTTTGCATGTTAGTCCACACACCCCTAATGTGGCCAATCCTAATGAGTTTCTGCTGTTGGGTGTGGCCTATTATGCTAATGAGTTCCTGCTGGGCGTGGCCAACATGGGAGCCAGCCGGAACTTCGTTCCTGTGCGTTCCTGCCCCAAAATAGCCCTGAGTATGTGTAGATGCATACCCCTTCAGATACATTGAAACAGATTTCTTCAAATATTATATGCGGGAGAGGGGTTTAGTTGCCAGGATGAGCTAATTAGAGTCAAGATGCGTAAGCAGCTGAGCAATAAATGCAGTTAGGTTTGGAAGAACACAGTTGGTAAGGCACGTGAACAGCAATTGAGCAAACTCCGGAGGACGGCGTAGCCAAATCGCTCGCTCACAACTTTAATGCCAGTCGCTCACAAAGCAGAATTCCTGCTCACAAGACTCCACAGCTTCGGGGGAGCACCGGACTGCATTGCACCACGTCTGACACTTGAGCCGGGATGAGGAACCCTTCTCCGGCAGAGATCTCAGTGTGGTAAGACTGACGATGAATCAAAGGCGAGAGAGAGAGAGAGAGAGAGAGAGAGAGAGAGAGAGAGAGAGAGAGAGAGAGAGAGAGAGAGAGAGACTGCGTTTGATTAATGCAAGCTGAAGCCAAGAAGCCAGTGGAAGCCAATACCCCATTAGCTGACGCTTGATGGATAGGGGCGAAAGAGCATTAGACAAGAAGGACTGAGTCAGAAGCCATCAAGGAGGAACAAAGCTCTGCAACGGGTGCCAAAGGTGAACATCGTATCTGCACAGCTGCCAGAGGGAATTTCTCTTCGCTGCAAAAGAGACATCCAGGCGCTGAGATTTAGGGAGCCCAGATCTCCAGAGCTTCAGGTGGGGAGAGGGAGGAGGTTTGGGGGGCGAGGGGCGGGGCATGGCCTCTAGGGGGTGGGGCCCTGCAAGAGGCGAGGCCTAGAGTCATAGAGTTGGAAGGGACCTCCAGGGTCATCTAGTCCAACCCCCTGCACCATGCAGGAAATTCACAAATCTCTCCCCTCCCCCCACACACACACCCCTAGTGACCCTTGTTCCAGGCCCAGAAGATGGCAAAAAGCCTCCAGTATCCCCGGGCAAACTAGCCTGGAGAACAACTGCTTCCTGACCCCAGAGTGGCAATCAGCATTTCCCTGGGCGTGTAAGAGAGGGCCACGAGAACTAAGCACCGAGGCAACCCTGTTTTGCCCTCCCTCTCACGATCTGCCCAAGTTCACAGACTCAGCATTGCAGTCGGATGGCTGCCTAGCCTCTGCTTGAAAACCTCCCAAGAAGGAAAGGCCACCACCTCCCGAGGAAGCCTAGTAGCACCTGATCTGGCATGAGACAGGACTGGGTGGGTCCGAAAGCTTTCCGGACTTGGGTGCGGGACCAATGGCAATCACACCGGGCGGAAGATCACATGACCACTGTGAGGCATGATGCTGGACTAGATGGACCCTCGCTGGTCTGATCCAGCAGGGCTCTTCTGGTGTTCTTCTCAGGGGAAGGCCTCGGCCTCTCTGCCCTGTTGTTGGCCCTCCAGAGGAACTGGCTGGCCCCTGTGTGAGACAGGATGGACCCTCACTGGTCTGATCCAGCAGGCTCTTCTGGGGTTCTTCTCAGGGGAAGGCCTCAGCCTCCATGCCCTGTTGCTGGCCCTCCAGAGGAACTGGATGGTTGGCCACTGTGTGAGACAGGTGGCTGGACTAGATGGACCCTCCCTGGTCTTACCCAGCAGGGCTCTTCTGAGGTTCTTATCAGGGGAAGGCCTCGGCCTCTCTGCCATGTTGCTGGCCCTCCAGAGGAACTGGCTGGCCACTGTGTGAGACTGGATGCTGGATGGACCCTCCCTGGTCTGACCCAGCAGGGCTCTTCTGAGGTTCTTATCCGGGGAAGGCCTTGGCCTCTCTGCCCTGTTGTTGGCCCTCCAGAGGAACTGGCTGGCCCCTGTGTGAGACGGGAGGCTGGACTGGGTGGACCCTCCCTGGTCTGATCCAGCAGGGCTCTTCCAAGGACTGTCTATCTGTTTTGTTTCCTGTGGGTATTATTCTTCAGAGCGTCTCTCCCCACCCTCCATCCCCCCCCAACGCCAAGAGGCAGAACACACCCAGAGTCCTAAACAAAAGGGTGGCTTGAAACCCTAAAACATAATATTTGCACAAGCTCCGGGAGGCATCGAGCAGCCCTTCTCTGCCAAGCTGCCAGTCCATCAAACGAACGGGTGACCTTGGCATGCTCTCTCTGGGGCGCCTGCAAGTTGGGATGGGAACGGTGTACAGTAAATAGGCAGAAGGATGTGAAATCGGTATCCATCCAAATGGCCACACCCGTTTCCCAACGAACAGGGTCGGTTGCGACATAGCAAAGCCCGTTCGTTTGGGTGAGCGCGGGCCGAGGAGGGCGGGGCCGGACTCCGCTACCCGTAATGCACGTGTCAAAGAGAGAACGTCCGTGCTGTGAGTTCTAATCTGTTCATCCAGGGCCCCAGAAACATGCTACTAAAGATTTTACCAAGTAATATTACAAGAACACGCAGCGAAGTATTTAAATAGATGGTAATGGCAGCAAGGGTGACATTTGCGTCTAAATGGAAGGCGGGGGAGATGCCCAGAACTGACAGAATGGAAGAACGAATTAATTGAGTATGCGACAGTGGCAAAATTAACATCTGATTTACATAATAGCTTGAATTCGGAATTGCAAGGAAAACGGGATGTGCTTTTTGAATCTGCAGGTGAAAATTAGGACTGAAGTGGGAAATGATGAAGAGACAGAGTCACAGAATCATAGAATCATAGAGTCGGAAGGGACCTCCAGGGTCATCTAGTCCAACCCCCCCTTCACAAGGCGGGGACATTCACAAATACCTCCCCCACCCCATGCCTCCAGTGTTCCACGCCCAGAAGATGACAAAAAACCTCCAGGATCTCCAGGCAAAGTGGCCTGGAGAAGAATAGCTTCCTGACCCTGAAGTGGCGATCAGCATTTCCATGGGCATGTAAGAATGGGCCACGAGAACTAAGCACTGAGGCAGGGGTGGCCAAACTGTGGCTCAGAAGCCACATGAGGCTATTTCACATGGATTGTGCGGCTTCTGGAAGGGCAGCTGGGGAAGCAAAGGGGAGGCATATTTTTCTTCCTCCTTACCATCCAAGGGTCATTTGGAGCAGGAGCGCGCAGGAGCAGAGCTCCGACAGTTAGAAGCACGGGTGGCGGTAAGCCCCGCCCCCAGCTCAAGCACGAAGCAGCACGTGTAGCATTCCTCCTGGGCCCAGACAGGCTACTCTGGGACTGGGATGACAGCCCCCAGAGTGGAAAGACAGTCCCTAGGGGTGGAGCCTGAGTAGTGGGTATTGCCTTCTGACACACTTCCGGTGATGTCAGGGGGTGTGGCATATGCAAATAAGTTACGCTACTGAGTTATGCTAATGAGCTCCTGCACCTCTTTTTCTACAAAATGACCCCTGCTCCCATCTATTTGGTTTCTTTGTTTCTCTCTCTTTCTTTCCACCTCTTTCATCCTTTCTTTCCACCTCTCTCTTTTTCTCTCTCTCTTAGACAAATAAATATCATTAGCAAACAGATAGATATCATTGGACAAATAAATATCATCAGGGCTATTTTTGGGCAGGAACGCACAGGAACAGAGTTCTGGCGGGCTCCCGAGTTGGCCACGCCCAGCAGGAACTCATTAGCATAACAGGCCACACCCAGCAGCAGGAACTCATTAGGATTGGCTGCATTAGGGGTGTGTGGCCTAACATGCAAAGGAGTTCCTGCTACAAAAAAAGCCCTGGGGTTTTGACAACAAACAAGGTAAACAGAATAAGAAGCAAAAAGTGGGTGACCATACTTCTGGTAACATGGGGGTGTGGCCTGATATGCTAATGAGCTATCCTGTCAGGGGTGTGGCCTAATATGCTAATAAGTTCTGCTGTTGGGTGTGGCCTAATGTGCTCATGAGTTCCTGCTGGGCTTTTTCTACAAAAATAGCCCAGAATATCATCATCGGTATCTGGGTTTTATCCCTTTTGTTTTTATTTTTGGCAGTCTCGTTTAATGTTAACAAAAAAAGCCAATTGGCATATTTTTAAGTAAAACGCGCGTGCAATATTTGTTCACGTCTTGCGGCTCTCAAAACATCTGACATTTGTTCTGTGTGGCTCTTATGCTGAGCAAGCTGGCCACCCCTGCACCGAGGCAACCTTCCCTGCCCTCCCTCTCATGATCGCCCGATATTCACAAGTCAGGCCACACGTGTTCGTAAGGACAAAATTTTAGATTATGAAGCCCTGGAGGAAAGGTAGGAAAAAAGACAAAACAGAAGTGACCATTGAGTGTATATACACATAAATCTTATGCGACAAAGTAAGTTCTGATCGACAGCTGTAACAAATGGACCAGTGTAGTGCTGTAGTTTATGTAGGAAATCGATATTGTCGATAAAGTAGATGAGGGGTGCCGGATCTGGCAGAAATGAGACCTTGTCGGGCTGGGCCGGGTGCGTCATAAAATGTAATGCCAGGTAGCGGAGATATAAACTCCATAAAGGACACAAACATAAAGGTTGAGGTTTTTTTTACTTAAAATAAAAACATGCTTAAGACAGTAGCCCTCTTGCAATATTTTGTTTATTTATCAGTGTCTGATATAACTGACACCTCTTGCTCTGAATCATTGCGTCAAAATGTCTGTGCTTTTGCGATCTTGAGTATGCTGTTCAGGTGTGTATCTGTAAGCTGAAAACCCACGATGACGCAGCAGCAGCAGCAGAACTGGAAGAACATAAGAACACAAGAGAACCCAGTGTTGGATCAGGCCAACGACCCATCCAGTCCAACACTCTGTGTCACACAGTGGCCAGAAATACCAGGGGCCATCAGGAGGTCCAGCAGTGGGGCCAGGACACTAGAAGCCCTCCCACTGTTGACCCCCCCCCCCAACGCACCAAGAACACAGAGTATCACTGGCCCTAGTCATAAGAACATAAGAGAAGCCAATTTTGGATCAGGCCAACGGCCCATCCAGTCCAACACTCTGTGTCACACGATGGCCAGAAATACCAGGTGCCATCAGGAGGTCCATCAGTGGGGCCAGGACATTAGAAGCCCTACCACTGTTGACCCCCCCCCAACGCACCAAGAACACAGAGTATCACTGGCCCCAGACATAAGAACATAAGAGAAGCCAATGTTGGATCAGGCCAACAGCCCATCCAGTCCAACACTCTGTGTCACACAGTGGCCAGAAATACCAAGTGCCATCAGGAGGTCCAACAGTGGGGCCAGGACACGAGAAGCCCTCCCACTGTTGCCCCTCCCCAAGCACCAAGAATACAGAGCATCACTTGCCCCAGCCTGAGAGTTTCTATCTATTCCTTGTGGCCAATAGCCACTGATGGACCTCTGCTCCAGATCCAATTACCTCTGTCCATGCTTGTAGCTGCCACCACCTCCTGTGGTAGTGAATTCCACGTGTCAATCACTCTTTGTGTGAAGAAGGACTTCCTTTTATCTGCTACCACGAAGAAGAAGACAGCCAGTTCCACTGTGGGCCTGATAGGAGCCCTCCAGGGGCCTGATCCGGCCTCCGGGCCGCATGTTTAACACCCCTGAAGTAGATGATCACAAATGATTATCTATGTTCATGCTTGTGTCTATATCTATGAAAGACGATCGTCTTTATTATGTGTTTAATTGTAGTAGCGTATTGTATTTTTTTGTTTGTAATTTTTTTAAAAAAGGGCTTAAATGATAAAAACAAAGCCGATGGCTTTTGACTCTTGGTGAGCCGGACTCACTGCTATGCAGAGCGGCGAGAACTCTGCAGAAGAGATCTTTCCTAGGCGAGCTACAGTTCACCTTTTAAAAAAAAGACCCAAACCAACCAATGCTTAAGAGAACATGTCGAACAGTGGCACGAGCTGGGGTCCACAACCAATGCTCCCTCCAAGCTATGGGGTCTCGTGAGCAGAAATTCTACTTTCTGAGCTACTGGCTTTAAAGTTGCAAGTGAGCGATTTGGCCACTGCGTAAATTAGTTTGCCCTGGAGCCCTCCCTTCCTGAAGTAAGACAAAAACGTGCGAGCCGGAGGCTAAAAAAACTGTGAGCTAGCTCACCCTGATTCAGCTTAGAGGGAACATTGTCCCCCAACGTGGTGCCCGACGGAAGCTTTCCTGGGGCCCGCCCAGTGCTTTTAGAAAGCGGGTGGGGCCGAGTGAAGCTTTCGCCCAGCGGGGCTTCTGACTGGCTGTGCAGATTGCAAGGCGTCCGGTCAAACAAGAGATTTTGTTAGAAATGTCGAAGAGTTACTATTCGGGTTACATATAACCTTGCGCCCTGACATGGCACGGTTGGCTCCGCCTCCCGCGGCAGTCATATTGTCCTTGTCTCCGCCTCCTGTGGCAGCTGTTTGGCGGTTGGCTCCGCCCCTTGCGGCTGCCATTTTGTGTCCGTGCCTGCCAACCTGTGTCAGGATTCCAAAGGTGCCTGCAGGCTGAAAAAGGTCGGGGACCCAGGCCCGTATCTACAGGTTTATAAGATTATGAATGGGATTGAGCAAGTTGAGAAAGAAGTACTTTTCTCCCTTTCTCACAATACAAGAACTCGTGGGCACTCTATGAAATTGCTGAGCAGTCGGGTTAGAACAGATAAAAGGAAATACTTCTTCACCCAAAGAGTGATTAACATATGGAATTCACTGCCACAGGAGGTGGTGGCAGCTACAAGCATGGACAGTTTCAAGAGGGAATTAGATAAACATCTGGAGCAGAAGTCCATCAGTGGTTATTAGCCACAGGGTATAGATGGGAACTCTCAGTCTGGGGCCGGTGATGCACTCTATTCTTGGTGCTGGAGGGGGCAGCAGTGGGAGGGCTTCTAGTGTCCTGGCCCCACTGCTGGACCTCCTGATAGCACGTGGTATTTTTGGCTGCTGTGTGACAGAGTGTTGGACTAGATGGGCCATTGGCCTGATTCAACATTGGCTTCTCTTATGTTCTTAGGGGGGCATCTTGGGGCTAGGCCCCCCTGACTTACTGACAAGGCCCCATGACCCCTGAGCAATGGCAAGTATGGGGAATGTAATGTACTCAGACATAATACAATCAGACCTAATGCAATCAGACCTGACCACAGGCGAGGCAAGGAAGCCATGCGGTCAGGCAAAGATGTCCGAGCTTCGCTCACCTGAACAAAGGACTCAGCGGATCCTAACCCGCTACAATCAGAAGGTTAGGCTCCCGGCCGAGGGCCTATGGAACTCTCGGCCACTGTAAATAGCCCATGTCTTGAGTGGGGTGTGTTTTGGGCGTGGGGTTTTCAGGGGATATAAACCAGCCTGCGAGCCGGGTAAAGTTCTCTTGTTCTTGAACTAATAAAGTATGTGAGAGCTGAAATCACTCGTCAGCCTCAGTATTTTTCAGGGAAGGAGGTGGGCATTCCTTTAATTCAATTAGACAGTGCCCTCTAAGAAATTTAAATGCCCCCCGACTTAAAAAATCCTGGCTATGGGCCTGTGGGGACCCCTGAGTCAGAGCATCAGTTTAGGATCATATCTGCACTCTTCCATGAAGCTTGCGCCAGTCGGACCCAGCCCAACCGACCTCACAGGGTTGTTGTGAAGGTAACAATGGAGAACCACGTACAGACCTCTGAGCTTTTTGAAGGAAGGGGAGAAGGAGGAGGAGGAGAAGATTGTACTCACACCCCGCCCTTCACTACCCAAAGGCGTCTCAGAGCGGCTCCCAATCTCCTTTCCCTTCCCCTCCCCACAACAGACACCCTGTGAAGCAGGTGGGGCTGAGATAGCTCTTTTAAGAACTGCTCCTGAGAGGAGGAGGAGGAGGAGATTGGATTTATACCCCGCCCTTCACTACCCAAGGGAGTCTCAGAGCGGCTTACAAACTCCTTTCCCTTCCCACAACAGACACCCTGTGAGGCAGGTGGGGCTGAGAGAGCTCTCCCTAGAACTGCCCTTGAGAGAACAGCTCTGAGAGAACTTGTGACTGACCCAAGGTCACTCCGGCAGCTGCATGTGGGGGAGTGGGGAGTCAAACCCGGTTCTCCCAGATTAGAGTCTGTGCTCCTCACCACGGCACCAAACCGGCTCTCAAGAATCTATGCTAAAAAATGAATCATATCTAGGATCTTCTATATGGATCACCTGCCCTCTGCCAAGAGTGACAGCGTTATGAAATAGGCCTTTTATCAACCATCTGATCTGCAGCAAATAAAACACGCCCTGAAAAGCTTCCTCTTCTAATTCCCACCTGCACCTCTGTCTCAAGAACAGGTCGGACTGTTCTTTTCTCCCTAACCAACCAGTGATGTGAGCTCGGCGAAAACAACTGGCTGGCCACCAGTTCCCATCCGGCTCTTCCGTCCGCTCATCCTCTACTTCCTTCACAAGTAGGAGTCTGAATTCTGGCTGTGGTTCAGTGGAAGAGCACCGGCTTGGAATGCCAAAGGTTTCCCGGTTCAATCCCCGGTCTCTCTAGCTAAAAGGACCAGGCAGTAGGTAATGTGGAAGACCTTTGCCTGGGACCCTGGAGAGTTGCTGCCAATCTGAGTAGACAAAACGGACTTTGATGGACCCAAGCGTCTCATTCGGTATAAGGCAGCTTCGTGTGTATTGTACCGTACGTGTATTTTAACTCAAAAGCATCTGCTCAGAGGAGCTGTGGTGGCTCAAGTGGTTAAGACGCCGAGCTGCAGGCTGTGGAAGGTCAGTAGTTCAGCAGTTGGAGACCCGAGAGTGCCTCATGACGGAATGAGCTCCCGTCTCCAGTTCTAGCTCCTGCCAACCTAGCAGTTCGAAAGCAAGAAATTGCAAGTGGATAAATAGGTACCACTTTGGTGGGAAGGTAACAGCGTTCCGTGCGCCTTGGTGTTTAGTCATGCCGGCCACATGACCACGGAAACGTCTTCGGACAGCGCTGGCTCTTCGGCTTCGAAACGGAGATGAGCACCACAACCCTAGAGTCGGATTCGACTGGCTTTCGAGCAAGGGAACCTTTACCTTTACCTATCTGCTCAGCATGCAGGAGGTCCCAGGCTCAATCCTCGGCATCTCCAGTCAAAAGGACCAGGCAGGAGGCGATGATCTGAGACCCTGGAGAGCCACTACCGGTCTGAGCGGACAATACTGAACCTGAAGGACTGAAAGGCCTGATTCAGTACAAGCCAGCTCCATGTATTCATGTGTTCTTTTCCATTCATTGGCATTTGCTCGGCATGCAGAAGGTCCCGGATTCAGTCTCCAGATAAAAGGACTAGGTAGTAGGTGATGTGAAAGGCCTCCACCTGAGACCTTGGAGAGCAGCTGCCGGTCTGAGTAGGCAATACTGACCTTGATGGTTGGTATAAGACAGCTTCATGTGTATCGTCCTGTGTATGCCGTTGTTGTTGTTCAGTCGCACAGTCGAGTCCAACTCTTCGCGACCCCATGGACCAGATCACGCCAGGCCCTCCTGTCTTCCACTGTCCTCTGAAGTTTGCTCAGTTTCATGTCCGTTGCATCGATGACACTGTCTAACCATCTCATCCTTTGCCGTCCCTTTTTTCTTTGACCTTCAGTCTTTCCCAGCATCAGGGTTTTCTCCAGTGAGTGCTCCCTTTTCATTTGGTGGCCGAAGTATTTGAGCTTTGGGTTCAGTCTCTGACCTTCCAGGGAACAGTCAGGGTTGATTTCTTTTAGGATTGAATGATTCGACCTCCTCGCAGTCCAAGGGACTCTCAAGAGTCTTCTCCAGCACCATAGTTCAAAAGCATCTATTCTTTGGCGCTCGGCCTATGCCTATTTTATCCCAAAAGCATCTGCTTGGCATGCAGAAGGTCCCAGGTTCGATCCCCCACATCTCCAGTTAAAAGGAACAGGCAGGAGGTGATGGGAAAGTGATGGGAAAGACCTGAGTAGACCACACTGACCTTACTTATTTATTTATTCAGACTTTCAGGCTGCCCTTCCTTGCGAGCCAGCCTTAGGGCGGCTCACAATTAGGCTTCCCAAGAACTTACCGCGTGCCGGCGGGGGATGGATACGTCCTCGCAGGACCATCCCCAGGGGAAGGAGAGGCACGGAGCACCATGCCGTCACCAGGAAGGGACAGTAGGCGACGCTCTGGCAATGGGGCTGGAAACTCGATGGTACCATTGAATTTTCAGCCCCATTGCCAGAGCGTCACCTGGTATCACTTCCTGGCGACGGCATGGTGCGTTACTAGGAAGACTGGTCCAACCAGGGAGCATTTGTCCCCCGCCCCCAGATGGTAAGTACTTGGGAACCCTACTCACAATGGAAGAGGACATGCAATCAATAATGGGAAGTTAAAAACCAAAGATAAATACATAAAAACATACAGCAGCCAGGGCTATTTTTGGGCAGGACCGCACAGGAACGGAGTTCCGGCTGGCTCCCGAGTTGGCCACGCCCAGCAGGAACTCATTAGCATAACAGGCCACACCCAACAGCAGAAACTCATGTGGACTGGCTACATTAGGGGGTGTGTGGCCTAACATGCAAAGGAGTTCCTGCTCCAAGAAAAGCCCTGGGGTTTTGACAACAAACAAGGCAAACAGAATAAGAAGCAAAAGGCGGGTGTGGCTGGATGACCACCCTTCTGGTAACATGGGGGCGTGGCCTGATATGCTAATGAGCTGTGCTGTCAGGGGTGTGGCCCAATATGCTAATGAGTCCCTGCTGGACGTTTTCTACAAAAAAAGCCCTGGGCGACGGCATCCCTCTTGTCAAGAGCTCGCGCGTCCGGTTTGGCTGCCCGAGCGGGTGTGTCCCCTTCTTCTCCAAAGCCAATCGCAACTCCTGCGAAAGGCTCGGCTTTGTTTGCACTCCGCTCACGGCATCCCGGAGCCCGGTCTGAATGGGTTTACTATGTTTGAAGGAAAGCGGTAAACATGTCTCCTAGTAAAAAGCAGTTAATCACTAAACTGGGGACAGGGCTCCGTGTCGTCATCGTAACCGATCCCTGACTGGCTGGGCTCTCTCCAGGGAGGAGAAGGAAGGAAGCCCGTGAATGATCCTAGCCAATCAGGGCTCATGGAGGGCCGCACCTGGAGTCCTGTGTGCAGTTCTGGAGGCCTCACTTCCAAAAGGATGTGGACAGAATGGAGCAGGTGCCGAGGAGAGAGATGAGGAGGATCGGGAGCATGGAGACCAAGAAGAAGAAGAAGAAGAGATTGGATTTATACCCCGCTCTTCACTGCCCAAAGGCGTCTCAGAGCGGCTTACAAACTCCTTTCCCTTCCCCTCCCCACAACAGACACCCTGTGAGGTAGGCGGGGCTGAGAGAGCTCTTTCGAGGACTGCCCTTGAGAGAACAGCTCTGAGAGAACTGAGGCCGAAGAAGAAGGAGATTGGATTTATACCCTGCCCTTTACTCGGAGTCTCAGAGCGGCTTACAAACTCCTTTCCCTTCCCCTTCCCACAACAGACACCCTGTGAGGTAGGCGGGGCTGAGAGAGCTCTTTCGAGGACTGCCCTTGAGAGAACAGCTCTGAGAGAACTGAGGCTGAAGAAGAAGGAGATTGGATTTATACCCTGCCCTTTACTCGGAGTCTCAGAGCGGCTTACAAACTCCTTTCCCTTCCCCTCCCCACAACAGACACCCTGTGAGGTAGGTGGGGCTGAGAGAACTTCTGACAGAAACTGTCCTTGAGAGAACAGCTGTGCCAGAGCTTGTGACTGACCCAAGGTCACATCAGCAGGTGCATGTGGAGGAATGGGGAATCAAACCCGGTTCTCCCAGATTAGAGTCCGCACACTTAACCACTACACCAAACTGGCAGCCCTGTGAGGAAAGGCTGAGGGACTTGGGACTGTTTGGTCTGGAGAAGAGGAGGTTGAGGGGGGACAGGATGGCTCTCTTGAAATCTTGGAAGGGCTGTCAGAAGATGGGCGGGAGCTGTTCCTGTGGGCAGCAGAGGAGAGGACTCACAAGAATGGGTTTCAATTAAGGGCGGGGAGGTCCCAGTTGGATCTTAGGAGAAACTTTTTGACAGTAAGAGTTGTTCATTCAACCGTGGAACCAGCTGCCTAGGGAGGCGATGAGCTCCCCCTCCCTGGCAGTCTTTCAGCTGCGGCTGGGCAAACCCTTGTCAGGAATCCTGCATTGATAAGGTGGGGGTTGGAGTGGATGGCCTCTAGGGACCCTTCTGGCTCTCTGTGATTCTGTGACTCTCTGAGGGAAAGGAGAAAGCCCAGATTGCCCCTCCACCAGTGTCTCAGCAGACAATAAAATAAGAAACCGCAATGCAGTTTGGACTAGAAGGCCTGTAGGGGGTTGGACTAGATGGCCTGTAGGACCCTTCCGGCTCTGCGATTCTATGATTCTAGTATTCTTGAATGGAGCAGGTGCAGAGGAGAGCGACGAGGACGATTGGGGGCCTGGAGACCAAGAAGCCCTGCGAGGAGAGGCTGAGGGACTTTGGAATGTTCTGACTGGAGAAGAGGAGGTTTATAGCATTGGAAAAAGTGACAGAGATGGCTGTCTTGAAGTGATCTGAAGGGCTGGAACACCTTCCCGATGAAGAAAGGTTAGCACGCTGGAGCTCGTTAGCCTGTAGAAACGATGGCATGAGAGCAACATAATCGAGATCTATAAGAGAATGCCAATGGGATTGAATCAGGCTGAGAATGAAGTCCATCTAGTCTCAACACTCTGTCACACAGCGGCCAAGATACTACCAGGTGCCACTCCATGAAGGTGCCGAGCAGTGGGGCCAGGACGACACAAGGAAATGCTCCTTCACCCAAAGAGTGACTCACCTCCAGAATCACTGCCACAGAATAGTAGTGGCAGCTCACGCATGGACAGCTCCAAGACTGAGAGTTAACCATCTGGAGTAGCAGTCCATCAGTGGCTAATAGCCACAGGGTAGATAGGAACTCTCAGTCTGGGCCAGTATGATGCACTCTAATTCTCGGTGCTGGGGGAAGCTGTCCGAGTGCTGCTAGTATACTGTCCACCACTTCCTGTGGCCTCGTGAATTGCACGTGGTAATCACTGGCCGTTGGGTGACAGAGTATTGGACTAGATGGGCCATTTATCTGATTCTAACCCGACTGCTCAGCAATTTCATGGATGTCCCCATGAGTTCTTATAGTGTGGGACAGGATGACTGTCTTGAAGTATCTGAAGGGCTGCTCACTCGGAGCAGGGCATGGAGCTTATAATCCTGTGGATGGCAGAGGAGAGGACTCGCAAGAAGGGGTTTAAATTAAGGGCGGGAAGGTACCGGCTGGATCTTAGGGAGAACTTTTTGACAGTCAGAGTCGTGCAACAGTGGAATGGGCTGCCGGGGGAGGTGGCGGGCTCCCCCTCCCTGGCTGTCATTAAGCAGCGGCTGGACAAACCCTTGTCAGGGATGCTCTACGCTGACCCTGCATTGAGCCAGGGGGTTGGACTGGATGGCCTCTAGGGACCCCTTCCGACTCTGTGTGATTCCGTGACTCTGCGAGGGAAAGGAGAAAGCCCAGACTGCCCTTTCACCGGTGCCTCAGCAGACGATAAAACAAGAGACTGCAATGCAGAATCGATATCAGCAAAAACGTTTTCACTGCTGGGGATTTCAATGTCTCCCCCGCCCCAAAGCCTACCTTTCACTTCACTTCCGGTAGATTTCCACCTGCCGGATGTTCCTGGCCAGACAGGGTTGCCAGCCTTCGGGTGGGATGCAGGGGCCTCCAGGCTACAGAGATCAGTTCCCTTGGAGGGAATGGATGCTTTTGAGGGTGGGCTGTATGGCGCTGTAACCCAATGAGGTCCCTGTCCTCCCCAGGCTCCGCCCCCAAATCTCCAGGCGATCTTCAACCTGGACAGTCTGGTTGGAAAAAATATACAGGATGTGTGCTAGATGCCCACAGAACGATACAATACCAAAAGAGACTAGATTAAAGCCATAACATCACTTAGTGTGTGCAGGGCTTTTTTTGGTAGAAAAATGCCCAACAGGAACTCATTAGCATAACAGGCCACACACCCATCAGCAGAAATTCATTAGCATATTAGGCCACAGCCCTGACAGCACGGCTCATTAGCATATTAGGCCACACACCCCGCATTACCAGGAGTGCAGTCATCCAGCCACACCCGTCTTTTGCATCTTATTCTGTATACCTTGTTTGTGGTCAAAACCCAGGGCTTTTTTTTGTAGCGGGAACTCCTTTGCATGTTAGGCCACACCCCCTGTAATGTAGCCAATCCCAATGAGTTTCTGCTGTTGGGTGTGGCCTATTATGCTAATGAGTTCCTGCTGGGCATGGCCAACTCGGGAGCCAGCCGGAACTCCCTTCCGGTGGGTTCCTGCCCCAAAATAGCCCTGAGTGTGCGATAATAAAAAACAATCACTTATTCCCGCACGGAAAAAATACAAAGGTTGATAAGATTTCACATAGCAGCCTGTTGCAGACACTCTCAGTCTGTATCCCTCTAACAGTCTTTTGTATTCTCAATGGCAGCCTGCTCCAAATTCAATCAATCTGTGTCTCCCTTTCAACACTTTCCCCGGATTTCTAAGTCTTTCAGACCTCTGGCCTTTCCTTTCCTTTCTTTATTAGCTTCATTAACCAGAGGTCTTAAGCCAAACGTACAAACAGCTACTATAAAACATACTACATATAGCTACGAGATAATTTAGACCAAACATTTTTACAGTAAAAACCAATAAACATACTCATAAACAACAGACAACATTAGCAGACAACATTTTACAGCCTTCCAAAAACTCTATAAAATCCCATGATATTTTGGAAATTGGTTTTAATTTTTTTTTAAGATTTGTATACATAAAACTACCTACAGCATTTCAAAGCCGCTTTAAAAATAGCACTATCGATGGGATGTTTTGCCACCAAGCGAGTTTTTTCCGGTTATGGTTGTATGGCTGTGTTTCAGGTTCAGGTTATGGTTGAACCTGATCAGTATGGTTATCACCAGGGCTTTTTTTTGGTAGAAAAAGCCCGGCAGGAACTCATTAGCATACTAGGCCACACCCAACAGCAGAAATCCATTTGCATATTAGGCCACACCCCTGATAGCACATCTCATTAGCATATCAGGCCACATCTCTATGTAACCAGAAGTGTGGTCATCCAGCTACACCCACCTTTTGCTTCTTATTCTATTTACCTTGTTTGTTGTCAAAACCCAGAGCTTTTTTAATAGCAGGAACTGCTTTGCATGTTAGGCCACACACCCCTAATGTAGCCAATCCTAATGAGTTTCTGCTGTTGGGTGTGGCCTATTATGCTAATGAGTCCTGCTGGGCATGGCCAACTCGGGAGCCAGCCGGAACTCCGTTCCTGTGCGTTCCGGCCCCAAAATAGCCCTGGTTATCACCCAAGGTTCCATAGGGAGGTGATGTCTATGTAAAATAGGAATAATCCAAGAGGATCTGGGGCCAATCCACTGGTGGCAAAATAATCGAAGATGATCTAAGGTCTTGATTGCACCTGATCCACAATCGCACAACCAATTTGAATACTGTTGTTTAGCAAAACGGCCACTTAGCTCTGGTCTTTCCTCAGTAACAAATCCTATATAGGAACCTTACATTCAGCCTTACATTCTTACATTCAAGTTGCCACTTTCGTTGATTTACTTTTCCGTCAATTTATTTGGGCAAGGTCTCCACACTTATCTCCAAGTGTGCTGCCCCAGCTGCCAAAGTTGCCACTGGAGAAAATCCTTTCTTTCTCAGCGCTGCCCCCAACAGGAGGTATTTGTGAATTTCCTGCCTAGTGCAGGGGGTTGGACTAGATGACCCTGGAGGTCCCTTCCAACTCTACGGTTCTATGATTTGACAGTTAAGGCCCCCCGTTTTGCTTAGCTGACATTGTGGCTTTCTGTTTCTTGGGGAAGGGCGGGGTGTACATCATAAGCCCCATCGCTTGATGAAAGAAATAAAAGAAAACAGACAGCAGTCCTGGGGAAAGCAATTCTATTTGCACACGAGTGAAATATTTTTTGCAAGGAGCTGGTGGCATTGACCAAAATTGGAATTAAAGTGGACTTGGACCGTGATGGATGGTATTCATGGAACGAGAACGGCTCAGAAAGAAAGTCAGCTGGAAGAAGCCCAAGAATCAACACTCTCCGGCTCCGTGGCCTTAGGCATGAGGTAGTCTCTGCCCCAAGCAGGAATGAGCTTCTATATGGGTTTCCAGTTCTGGCCTGGGAAATCCCAGAACATTTGGGGGTGGAGCCTATATGGTTTAGGGAGAGGAACTACCTCAGCAGGGCATAATGCCATTGAGTCCAAACTCCAAAGGGGCCATTTCCCCCTCCAACGGAACCGATCTCTGTAGTCCGGAGATCGGATGTAACTCTGGAAGATCTCCAGCCTGGAGGTTGGCATCCCTATTAATATGGGGTTAAATGTAAAAAATAAAAATAAAAATCAATTTCCTTGAAAGCATGGAAGCTTCATGCAGTGTCCCCAGTCGTCCACATTTCCCTATGAGGAGAGGTTGAGGCGCTTGGGGCTCTTTAGCTTGGAGAAACGGCGGCTGAGGGGTGACATGATCGAGGTTTATAAGAATAGGCATGGGACAGAGCAGGTCGAGAAAGAGGTCCTTTTTCTCCCTTTCTCACAAGACAAGAACTCGTGGGCAATCTGTGAAATTGCCGAGCAGTCGGGTTAGAACGGATGAAAGGAAGCCCTTCTTCACCCACAGAGTGATTAACCCCTGGAATTCACTGCCACAGGAGGTGGCGGTGGCTACAAGCATGGATGGCTTCAAGAGGGAATTGGATAAGCATCTGGAGCAGAGGTCCATCAGTGGCTATTAGGCACAAGGTAGAGACAGGAACTCTCGGTCTGGGGCAAGTGAGGCTCTGTATTCTTGGTGCTTTTGGGGGGGGGCAACAGTGGGAGGGCTTCTGGTGTCCTGGCCCCACTGGTGGTCCTCCTGATGGCAACTGGTATTTCTGGCCACCGTGTGACAGAGTGTTGAACTGGATGGGCCATTGGCCTGACCCAACATTGGCTTCTCTTATGTTCTTATTAGATAGGAACTCTCAGTCTGGGGCCAGTGAGGCTCTGTATTCTTGGTGCTTGGGGGGGGCAACAGTGGGAGAGCTTCTAGTGTCCTGGCCCCACTGGTGGACCTCCTGATGGCAACTGGTATTTCTGGCCACTGTGTGACAGAGTGTTGGACTGGATGGGCCATTGGCCTGACCCAACATTGGCTTCTCTTATGTTCTTATTAGATAGGAACTCTCAGTCTGGGGCAAGGGATGCTCTGTATTCCTGGTGCTTGGGGGGGGGCAATAGTGGGAGGGCTTCTAGTGTCCTGGCCCCACTGGTGGTCCTCCTGATGGCAACTGGTATTTCTGGCCACTGTGTGACAGAGTGTTGGACTGGATGGGCCATTGGCCTGATCCAACATTGGCTTCTCTTGTGTTCTTATTAGATAGGAACTCTCAGTCTGGGGCAAGGGATGCTCTGTATTCTTGGTGCTTGGGGGGGGGCAACAGTGGGAGGGCTTCTGGTGTCCTGGCCCCACTGGTGGTCCTCCTGATGGCACCTGGTATTTCTGGCCGCTGTGTGACAGAGTGTTGGACTGGATGGGCCATTGGCCTGATCCAACATTGGCTTCTCTTATGTCCTTATGCTGTTCAGACGAATTGCAAAGAGGACCTGACTCCAAGGGTAACAAGAGAAAGAAATCTTACCTACAAAAAAAGGAGCACATCTTACACGACATATTCATGGAGGTCCATCTAACTCATTGAGAACAGATTAACTTCCCCAAAGGCTAACTGGTGGCAGCTCCAAGCCCAGGTAAGAGAGAGAAGAAGACGAGAGGTCCTATCTAAGATGAAACTGAGGGCAATCAAGAGGCAACGAGGCTCAACAGCTAACTGATTGGAGGGGGAGGACGACTGCCAAGTGTTCCCCAGCAGAGAATTCTGTTAACCCCTTTCCCTCCCAGATCCTCTTGCAGGCAGAGTTACAATATCCAACAATCAAAAGACCACATTGTTCTCCAGATGTTGTCCAAGGGTTGGTATTCAGCTATTGAACCCAACTCCCGGTAGGGGGAGGGGTCCACCTAGATCCCAGATTTTTAGGGTGCCAGGAACCACTGATATCGGCTGCCCCCCCCCGAGACAATCAACGGCATCTCCCCAATCAAAGCATCTCAGTTCACAGGGGTTGGGAAAGAGCCTTCTCTCAGCGTGCCAGAAGTCAGACCACGGGCTTCCTCCTTGATTCTAGCACAGGGGTGTCAAACATGTGGCCTGGGAGGCCGGGATCAGGGCTTCTATCAGGCCCGCAGTGGAACTGGCCCTCTCCTGCTTCGTCTTCCAGTTCTGCTGCTGCTGCGACATCGTAGGTTTTGCAGCTTACGGATAACACGCCTGAACGGCACGCTCGAGATTGCAACAGCACAGGCATTTTGGTGCAATCATTCAGAGCAAGAGGGGTCAGTTATATCAGACACCGTTAAATCAACAAAATAGTGCGAGAGTGCTCATGTTTTAAGCATGTTTTTGTTTTAAGTTTAAAACACCCCTTTGTGTTTGTGTCCTTTATAAAGTTTGTGTCTCCGCTACATGGCATTGCCTTTTGTAACACACACGTGGCCCGGCCCAACGAGGTCTCATTGATGTCAGACCCTAACCCTCAGAACAAATGAGTTCGACACCCCTGCTCTAGCATGTAAAGGACACAATCTCTGCACCTAGCAGGGATGCCAAGCTTCCAGGTGGGGCCCGGGGATCGCCTGGAATTACAGTCCGTCTCCAGACTACGGAGATCAATTCCCTTGGAGAAAATGGCTGCTCTGGGTTGGGAAATACCTGGAAAAATTGGGGGTGGAGCCTGAGGAGGGCGGGGTTTCAGGAGGGGAGGGACTTCAAGGGAGTCTAATGCCATAGAGTCCACCTTCCAAAGTGGCCACTTTCTCCTGGGGGACTGATCTCTGCCACCTGGAGATCAGTTGAGATGCCGGGAGATCTCCAGCCGCCACCTGGAGGTTGGCAACACTACCTCCCAGGAGGCGATGTCCCTCTGCAGGACTGGTGGCAGCAGAAGGCCCCGGATGAGGTGGCCGAAAAGAGGTGAAGTGCCCATCTGACTGCCTGCGGCCACATCCCAGAGCCATTCAGTGAAAGCGATACTTCTTTGCAGGACTCTGGCCAGAGGGTGTGGCCTGTAGAGCACGGGAGAGAGATAACAAGGAATGACTGTCGCGGTTAAGAGTAGGGACTGTAATCTGGGAGAACCGGGTTCGTTTCCCCCACTCCTCTACGTGTCGCCAGCTGGGTGACCTTGGGTCAGTCCCAAGCAGTGTTCCCTCTATGCTGAGTTAGCGCAAGCCAGCTCACAGTTTTTTTTAAGCTTCCGGCTCACACACTGTTTGTCTTGGCCCGGGAAGGTCGGCTCCAGAGCAGACGAGCTGATGCCGCGGCCAAATCATCCGCTCACAACTTTAACGCCAGGAGCACGCAAAGTAGGATTTCTGTTCGCGCGACTCCCCCACTTAGAGGGAGCATTGGTCACAAGTTCTCTCAGGAGCAGTCCTCGGAAGAGCTCTCTCGGCCCAGGCCTGTAGCCGAGATTTTTTAATTCGAGGGGCCTTTAAAGAAGTCAGGGGGCACTCCACACACCCAAGTGAACACTACAAATAAAATTAAAAAATAGAACTGGGGGGGCAGGGCTGGATGAGAAGATGGGGGGCCTCAGCAGTAAATCAGGGGGGCTAGGCCCCAAGAGGCCCCACTGTAACTACGGGCCTGTCTCAGCCCCACCTACCTCAGAGGGTGTCTGTTGTGGGGAGAGGAAGGGAAAGGGAGATTGTAAGCCACTCTGAGACTTCGAGTGAAGGGTGGGGTATGAATCCAATCTCCTCCTCTTCCTCCTCCTCCTCGTCTTCTTCCTCTCCCTCTTCTTCTTCCTCCCTAGCTACTTCACCCCAGGTACAACCGTTAGCTAGAAGTGGTGCCCCAGATCAGCTATTGTTTGTGGTTTATTACTAATGGTGATTGGTTATCTCTGTGGCTTGTTGGTCTGTTCCTGATTACCAGCAGCCTTGGGGCTATCACTGTTTGGGAGATTCATTCCCAGATGCCCTTCGCAGAACAGTTATCAGAGGGTAGCCATGTTGGTCTGAGGTAGAAAAGTTAGATTTGAGTCCGGCAGCACCTTAGAGATGCTCTGGTTGGCCTCTGAAGTGCTCTCTGTGTGCGTGTGTTAAGTGCCCTCAAGCTGCTTCTGACCTCGGTTAATTACTCTCAGCATGCCACAGTTAAGGATACATTTACACATCCGTCTCCAATTCTGACATATTTATTTGTTTCACTGTGTTCCCCCACCCCCAGAATTAAACCCAAACAAATGGGAACCATGTAAACTAAGCTTGGTATTCCTGTTTACTCCTGGAGAGCCAGTTTGGTGCAGTGGTTAAGTGCGCGGACTCTTATCTGGGAGAACCGCGTTTGAATCCCCACTCCTCCACTTGCACCTGCTGATGTGACCTTGGGCCAGTCACAAGCTCTGGCACAGGCTGTCCTTGAAAAAGAGCAGTTTCTGTCAGAAGTTCTCTCAGCCCCACCTGCCTCACAGGGTGTCCGTTGTGGGGAAGGGAAGGGAGTTTGTAAGCCGCTCTGAGACACCTTTGGGTAGTGAAGGGCGGGGTATAAATCCAACCTCTTCTTTTTCAGTCACAAGTTCTCTCAGAGTTGTTCTCTCAGGAGCAGTCCTCGAAAGAGCTCTCTCAGCCCCACCTGCCTCAAAGGGTGTCTGTTGTGGGGAGGGGAAGGGAAGGGAGTTTGTAAGCTGCTCTGAGGCGCCTTTGGGCAGTGAAGGGCGGGGTAGAAGTCCAATTTCTTCTTCTTCAGTCACAAGTTCTCTCTGAGCTGTTCTCTCAGGAGCAGTCCTCGAAAGAGCTCTCTCAGCCCCACCTACCTCCCAGGGTGTCTGTTGTGGGGAGGGGAAGGGGAAGGAGTTTGTAAACCGCTCTGAGATGCCTTTGGGCAGTGAAGAACGGCATATAAATCCAATCTCCTCCTCCTCCTCCTCCTCCTCCTCCTCCTCCTCCTCCTCCTCTTCTTCTTCTTCTTCTCTCCTCCTCTTCTTCTTCTTCTTCTTCTTCTTCTTCTTCTTCTTCTTCTTCTTCTTCTTCTCCTCCTCCTCCTCCTCCTCCTTCTCCTTCTTCTCCTCCTTCTCCTTCTCCTTCTCCTCCTCCTCCTCCTTCTCCTCCTTCTTCTCCTTCTCCTCCTCCTCCTCCATTTGGTCCTTGAATCGGTTAAACATTTTCATTATGCTGTATGCCAATTTACTGCTCACCCTTTACTTCTAGGTATGGACTGGTAATTTCCATTTCATCGTATCTGAAGAAGTAAGCGTGCACAAGAAAGCTTGTATCTTGAATGAAACTTTGTTGGTCTGAAAGATGCCGCTGGACTGAAAGTGTGTTCCAATGAATCGGGCCCGTAGCCAGGAATTTTTTTGCCTGTGGGCAGTGGCAGATTCACCATTAAGCAGACCAAGCACGTGCTTTAGGGCACCAGGGCCAAAGGGGGCACCACAAAGTTGGGAAAAGGGTGAAAAAATGTCAAAAAATGCCTTTCGGGTCATGAATATTGGAACTTTGATACATTTAACTGGTGAAATATTAGAATGGATGTCGTATTGCATTTTTGGAGAACTTGATGTCGCCAAATCTTGGCTTAGCTTGTACAGTATATTGTGTTTTATCCTATGAATAAATGTTTGTATTGCTGCCACCTGCATTGTATATCTAGTCAGACAGGCCAACCACTAAAATGGACGGGATCCGTGTGGAAAGGAGGGGTGGGGGCAGCAAGATTGGTCAGTGCTGAGGGCACCAGGGAGCCTTCATCCGCCCCTGCTTGTGTAGCATGTTTTTTTCTTATGGGGCAGACACAACATCGAGTCAAAAATAAAGTAAACGCGAATTGCAGCTCTTCAAAGCCTGAACTGTGTTTGTAGCTCTTCACCCCGACGCGCCTCCCCGCCCCTGGTTTGACCCACCATCAAATGAAAATCGGGCTTTTGGATTGCTTTTTAAAAAATCATGATTTACTGACAGCGGCTCTTCAAACATGAATTTTTTATTTTATTTATTTTGGGATTTATACCCCGCCCTATCCGGTAGCTCGGGGCGGCTAACAAGCGGTCAAGCCGAGTTTCAGAACTAAAAACAATAACAATATTACATACAATAAAAATTCAAAAATTCAATACAGCAGTATTGTGGCTCATCCCCCTCCCGTGCGCCCCAACCTTTTTGGGCTTGCTTTCAAAAGAACCATGACATCTTTGCGGCGGCTCTTAAACCATGAATCGCGGCTCTTGCCTTGGAAACCCCCTCGCAATGCTCCCTTCTATGCTGTGGCGCCTCGTGAGCAAAAATTCTGCTGTGAGAGCTCCGGGCATTAAAGTTGTGAGCGAGCGATTGGGCTGTTGCCTAGATTAGTTTGCTCTGGAGCCGTTGTTGTGTATTGAAATGTGAATCACTGCTATACTTTCACATGTTAAGCTTGCTTCTGAATGTGGCTCTTCAGCTGTCGCATTACTATTGGCTGGTTTCTGAGAAACCTCCGTACAGAACCAATCACCTTGTAAAGATGTATCAAAGCGGGAACAATTGTGATTGGACCTTATCGCTGAAATTCTATTGGTCCCTAACTTATTTTGGGAGTGGCTTTGACAGCCCGGGAGAGTTTAAAAGAAGGGGCTGTGCTCCACTGTTTTGTGGTGTGTTGTGGTGGTGTTCTGAGTTGGAGTTGCTGTTACGAATAAACTGAAATCACTTGCTGAAATCATATCGTCGTTGAGTTCCATACTTAACAGCCGTCCTTCCTGAGCTAAGAGGAAAATGTGTGAGCCAGAGGCTTAAAAGCTGTGAGCTGGCTCACACTGACTCGGCAGTTTCAGCTTGATGGCACACGTTTATTATAGGTCCCTGTGCCTCCTTTTCAAATTATTATTTTTTGGTTTTATATATATATATTTTATTTTCAATATGTAACAGCTAAGGACATAATCCCTCACAGCAACAACATGAGCGCTTGACAAAATAAAACAATATTATCACAATAATATTGGGTGTAGTGATTAAGTGTGCAGACTCTAATCTGGGAGAACCGGGTTTGCTTCCCCACTCCTCCACTTGCAGCTGCTGGATGACCTTGGGCGAGCCATAGTTCTGTCAGAGCTGTTCTCTCAGGAGCAGTCCTCGAGAGAGATCTCTCAACCCCACCTACCTCACAGGGTGTCTGTTGTGGGGATGGGAAGGGAAAGGAGATTGTAAGCCACTCTGAGACTCCAAGTGAAGGGCGGGGTATAAATCCAATCTCTTCTCTCCTCTTCTTCTTAATAATGGTTTTGATTCATCAATACAAGCTATAAATGTTATTTAAGGACAGGCTGTATACCTAAATGCTTACAGTCCATTGATGTAGGAACAGGACAGTAACATTGTTCAGCACGCATATTCTAAAGACATTCCTTTCAACACCAGAGCTAAAGATCGTCCTTAGCCAATGGAGGAATCACTTCCTTCTCTGAGAGGAACTGGATTATTGGGAACCACTTATACACAAAATACACTGGGAGAATTCTGTTCATGGGCTGAGGTACTGGGGGAAGGAGGGGGAGCGACGGAAAGAGAGAAAGAGAAGGTATGTGTAAAGTACTGGGTTCGAGACATGTCATAGTGGATCAGCTCATAAGATTTATTTTAAAGCATGAGCTCAAGACAAAACTGAACAGAAGCCGCAGGGCAGCTTCCCTTCCTTTCCCCAGCTTCCCTGCTGATGTCAGGCTAGGCACACTGGAGCATGGGGGTGTCTGGCATCCTCAGGTGGTGGGGCAGGGCTTGTGGTTGATGGGGCCCCGCCCCCAAATGCCCCATTGAGGCCACGGGCCAGCCATGAATTAAGAAGAAGAAGAAGAAGAAGAGAAGATATTGGATTTATACCCGCCCTTCACTACCCAAAGGTTTCTCAGAGCGGCTTACAAACTCCTTTCCCTTCCCCTCCCCACAACAGACACCCTGGGAGGTGGGTGGGGGCTGAGAGAGCTCTGACAGAAACTGCTCTTTTTCAAGAACAGCTCTTGTCAGAACTATGGCTTGCCCAAGGTCATTCAGCCAGGTGCAAGTGGAGAAGTGGGGGAATCAAACCCGGTTCTCCCAGATTACAGTCCGCACACTTAACCACTACACCAAACTGGCAATTAACGTTCTCCAAAAATGTTCCGTCGTTAACCGCCTTGCTCAAGTCTTGCAAACTGTGGCCTGTGACTTCCTCGATGGAGTCAGTCCGTCCCATGTCAGGTCGAGAGGGGTACCCGTGTTAAGTCATCTGCACCCACAGAAAAAGGGCAAGAGACCGGTAGCACCTTAAAAGACTCACAAAATCTGTGGCAGCGACTCACGGAAAGCTCATCCCCTGCCACAAATGTTGTTAGTCTTTAGCAGTGTTCCCTCTAAGCTGAGTAAGTGTGAGCTAGCTCACAGTTTGTCTAGCCTCCGGCTCTCACATTTTCCTCGTAGCTCGGGGAAGGGCGGCTCCAGAGCAAACTGATTCACGCAGCAGCCAAACCGCTCCCTCACAACTTTCAAGCCAGGAGCTCGCAGAGTCGAATTTTTGCTCACGAGACTCCAGAGCTTCAAGGGGGAATTGGTTTTTCGTGCTACTGGACTCTCGCTCTTTTCTATAGCTCGCATTACATCTTCCTTTTTTTCTCCCGCCTTCAACTTCTCTTAGCGTGATTTTTTCCCCAGTGACTCTAGCCTTCTCATTGTGTGACCGAAGTACGATAGCCTCAGTTGAGTCATTTTAGCTACTACAGAGAGTTTGGGCTTGATTTGATCCGGAACCCGCTGATTTGCCCGCGGTATCCGTAAAGCTCTTCTCCGACACCACATTTCAAAAGAATCACCTTGCTTCCCGTCTGCTCTGTTTATTGTCCAACTTTCACACCTGCACATGGTAATTCTCTCCATGTCGGTTTTCTTCATTTCACTCCCATACATAAGAACATAAGAGAAGCCAATGTTGAATCAGGCCAATGGCCCATCTAGTCCAACACTCTGTCACACAGCAGCCAAAAATACCAGGTGCCATCAGGAGGTCCAGCAGTGGGGCCAGGGCACCAGAAGCCCTCCCACTGCTGCCCCCCCCAGCACCAAGAATAGAGTGCAGCACCTGCCCCAGACTGAGAGTTCCCATCTATACCCTGTGGCTAATAGCCACTGATGGACTTCTGCTCCATATGTTTATCTAATTCCCTCTTGAAGCCGTCCATGCTTGTAGCTGCCACCACCTCTTGTGGCCAGTGAATTCCATATGTTAATCATTCTTTGGGTGAAGAAGTATTTCCTTTTATCTGTTCTAACCCGACTGCTCAGCAATTTCATGGAGTACCCACGAGTTCTTGTCTTGTGAGAAAGGGAGAAAAGTACTTCTTTCTCAACCTGCTCAGTCCCATTCTGGAGCCTGACATGCACATCCTTACACTTAAAGATCTTTTCTGGTCCCTTCGTGGCTGCCTTTACCAGGATCAGAAGGTCTGTAGCCTGGCAGTTATCGGGACCCAAGTGCCGCGTGATGGAGTAAGCTCCTGTCTCTGGCCCCAGCTCCCGCCAACCTAGCAGTTCGAAAGCAAGAAATTGCAAGTAGATAAATAGGTACCACTTCGGTGGGAAGGTGACAGCGTTCCATACACCTCAGGGTCTAGTCATGCCAGCCATATGACCATGGGAAACGTCTTCGGACAGCGCTGGCTCTTCGGCTTGGAAACGGAGAGGAGCACCGCCCCCTAGAGTTGGATTTGACTGACTTTTGAGCAAGGGGAACCTTTACCTTTAAGATACTGGACTCAGATCTAACTGTTCATGGAACAAGTGAGTCCAACATATCTGCACGGACTAGCAAGACAATAACTCCTTTGTCTTCCATGACCATATGTGGACACAGGATTGCTAGTTTTCTCGTATCTTCTTCTTCTCACAAGGCCGCCCCTTCCCTAGGCAGGTCCTTCGCTCAGGGTTGTTGCTGCCCTTTCTGAATGCATTAATTATCTCCTCGGCGCTTGCAGTGGTCCGTGTGATGGGGATTTCTCATTCACCATCGGATTCCGCTTCATTCTCAAGATAAGATATAGGCTGGCCAGATAAACAATCAGCTGCTTGGTTCTGGAAGCACTTTCAAATCAAAGTCCAGAAGTTTCGCAGTCCGTTGAACAATTCGACGTGCAGTAGGGGAATTAAGACAGCCGATAGCAGGATCCCGTGGCGTTGTCTCTTGTGGTGAATGAGTGACAGGAGGGAAGTTGCCGAGGTGATGGGCAGGCCCACTGGCCCAAAGCAAGAGCCGAAGAACACCTTTCATCAAGACCAACCTTGGACTGGTCACACGGTCTCCACCTAACCTGCCTCATAGGTTCAGAGGGTACTGGAGGCCTCACATCAAAAAGGAGGTGGGCAAAATCGAGAGGGTGCAGAGGAGAGCGACGAGGATGATCCGGGGTCTGGAGACTGAGTCCTATGAGGAAAGGCTGAGGGCCCTGGGAACAATGTTCCCTCTAAGCTGTGGAGTCTTGTGAGCAAAAATCCTACTTTGTGAGCTACTGGCATTAAAGTTGTGAGCAAGTGATCTGGCTGCTGCATAAATTAGTTTGCTCTGGAGCCATCTTTCCTGAGCTAAGACAAAAATATGTGAGCTGGAGGCTAAAAAGCTGTGAGCTAGCTCACACTAACTCACCTTAGAGGGAACATTGCCTGGGAACGTTGAGTTTGGAGACCAGGAGATTGAAGGGGGACAGGATGGCTCTCTTTAAATATCAGAAAGGCTGTCATTTGGAGGAGGGCAAGGAGCTGTTCCAGTTGGCAGCAGAGGAGAGGACCTGAAGGAACGGGTCTAAGTTACATGCAGAAAGGTATCGGCTGGATATTAGGAAAAACCTTTCCATAGTCAGAGTGGTCCAACGGTGGAATCGGTTGCCTAGGGAGGGGATGAGCTCCCCTTCACCGGCAGCTTTCAAGAAGAGGCTGGATGAATATTTGTCAGAGATGCTCTAGTCTGGTCCTGCATTGGGCAGGGGGTTGGACTAGATGGTCTGCATGGCCCCTTCCAACTCTATGGTTCTATGATTCTGTGTTGGCCTACAGTAGAACAGCTACATTTGACCCCAGTAACACCTTAGAAACCAACAAGGTTATCCGGGTATGAACTTTCAAGAGACAACACTCCCTTCCTCAGAATAATAATTAATTATAATAATTATCATACAGCAAGGGGGCCCAACTTGCTCAACGTAAGAGCCCCATTGAAGAAACGTCAGATGTTGGAGAGCCGCAAGACATGAACAAATATCACACACACGTTTTTACTGAAAAATATATGCAGATTTGCTTTTCATTAACATTAAATGTGACGGCCAAAAATAAAGACCAAAGGGGTCAAAACAGATGTTGATAATGATATTTATTTGTCCAAGGGTATTTATTTGCCTAAGAGGGAGAGAAAAAGAGAGAGGTGGAAAGAAAGAATGAAAGAGGTGGAACGAAAGAGAGGGGAAAAAGAGAGAGAGAAACAAAGAAAGCAAATGGATGGGAGGGAGGGAGAGGGAAGGAAGGAAGGAAGGAAGGAAGGAAGGAAGGAAGGAAGGAAGGAAGGAAGGAAGGAAGGAAGGAAGGAAGGAAGGAAGGAAGGAAGGAAGGAGGGGAAGTATGCCTCTCCTTCGCTTCCCCAACTGCCCTGCCAGGAGCCGCACAATATGTGTGAAAGAGCTGCATGTGGCTCCCGAGCCACAGTTTGGCCACCCCTGTCATATGGCATTGGGCGTAGAATAGATAGGAGATCCTAAGATTGTCTGGCAGCCAAGAGTTCTAGCTCTTTTAGAGTTATGCACCACTAGGTGGCAAGCTAGACTTCTTTTTCTTAAAGGCAAAAGACGTTTCAGAGAAGAAGAAGAAGAAGAAGAAGAAGAAGAGAAGAGTTTGAATTTATATCTTGCCCTTCACTGCCCAAAGGCATCTCAGAGTGGCTTACAAGCTCCTTTCCCTTCCCCTCTCCACGACAGACACCCTCTGAGGTAGAAGAAGAAGAGATTGAGTATACCCGCCTTCACTACCCAAAGGAGTCTCAGAGCAGCTTACAAACTCCTTTCCCTTCCCCCTCCCCACAACAGACACCCTGTGAGGTAGGTGGGGCTGAGAGAGCTCTGACAGAAACTGCTCTTTCAAGGACAGCTCTTGTCAGAACTATGGCTTGCCCAAGGTCATCCAGCAGGTGCAAGTGGAGGAGTGGAGAATCAAACCCGGTTCTCCCAGATTAGAGTCCGCGCACTTAACCACTACACCAAACTGGTGGTTTTGCCATTGCCTGCCTCTGCGCCACGCCCCTGGTATTCCTTGGAGGTTGCTCTTCCAAATACTATCCATGGCTGACCCGACTTAGCTTCCAAGATCTGACGAGATCGGTCTAGCCTGAGTGCAAAAACCGGTGTGCTCATCGAGGATACGATGATGTTGGACTTTGCTTTGTGAATGTCAGAATTCTCTAACTGTATTGTGAGATTAATAGCTTCACAAATTGATGCTCATAGAATTATTAAATGTGCCATTGTTAACTTTATCACAGTGGTTCTTTGTTTGTCGGCATGCATCTGCACATTGTGATCCCTTCTCTGGCTTTCTTGACTACCCAGGTCAGGGCAATCAGGCCAAGTTCGTTGTCTCCAGTGTGGTGCCCATAATCGCCATGGCGCTCACTGATGTCTTTCTAGGCACTCACTTTCTCCTTCCCCAAAGCATAGAGCCGGTCTGTGTGGTCCATCTAGTCCAACATTCCGTCTCACACGGTGGCCAACCAGCTCCTCTAGAGGCCCAACAGCAGGCTGCAGAGGCCAAGACCTTCACCTGATAGGAACCTAAGAAGGACCCAGCTGGATCAGACTAGTAGTCCACCTAGTCCAGCCTCCTGTCTCACACTGTGGCCAACCAGCTCCTCTGGAGGCCCAAGAGTAGGCCACAGAGGCCAAGACCTTCACCTGATAGGAACCTAAGAAGGATCCAGCTGGATCAGACCGGTAGTCCACCTAGTCCAGCATCCTGTCTCACACTGTGGCCAATCAGTTCCTCTGGAGGCCCAACAGCAGGGCATAGAGGCCAAGGCCTTCCCCTGATAAGAACCTCAAAAGAGCCCTGCTGGATTAGAACAGTGGTCCATCTAGTCCAGCATCCTGTCTCACACAGGGGCCAACCAGTTCCTCTGGAGGGCCAGCAACAGGGCACAGAGGCCGAGGCCTTCCCCTGAGAAGGACCTCAGCAGAGCCCTGCTGGATCAGACCAGGGAGGGTCCATCTAGTCCAGCATCCTGTCTCACACAGGGGCCAACCAGTTCCTCTGGAGGGCCAGCAACAGGGCACAGAGGCCGAGGCCTTCCCCTGAGAAGGACCTCAGCAGAGCCCTGCTGGATCAGACCAGGGAGGGTCCATCTAGTCCAGCATCCTGTCTCACACAGGGGCCAACCAGTTCCTCTGGAGGGCCAGCAACAGGGCATAGAGGCCGAGGCCTTCCCCTGATAAGAAACTCAAAAGAGCCCTGCTGGATTAGAACAATGGTCCATCTAGTCCAGCCTCCTGTCTCTCACAGGGGCCAACCAGTTCCTCTGGAGGGCCAACAACAGGTCATAGAGGCCGAGGCCTTCCCCTGATGTTGCCTCCTGGCGCTGTGATTCGGAAGTTGACTGCTTCTGAACGCTGATTGTGACATTTAGCTGCATTGATGCTTATTGAATCGGTTTTCCTTTCCGACATAAACCTTTCGGCGTCAGTTCCTGTAAGCGATCCCGTGAAGCTTTTCTTCTTGCTCTCTCCTGACTCAGAACGAGGCCTTTGGTAATTGTATTATGGGGCATCCGGCCATTCTGCCCAGTGATCAAAGTGCTTTTTCTGCCTCAGGGTCAGCGAGTGCTGGTTTTGCCGGACACGATATAGTCTTAAAATATAAACATTCTGGACATAACAATAGCCCGTCCTCTATCTGCCATCGCTCGGGAATCTTGGCCAAGAATCCATCTTGATTGAAGACACTAACATATTTTTTGCGGCTAACGTCTCCTCTAAGCCAGAGTCTGTTTTGCCAGATGCATATCCTTGGCTTCAATCTGGAAATATCAGGGGTTTATAAGGCCAAAGTCCCAACCATGGTTTGGACCCGATAATCTTTGGACAGGTCTCAGGTGGGTGGCCATATTGACCTGCGGTACAACAGCAAGATGGAGTCCAGAATCACCTGAAAGACCATCAAGATTTTTGGGGCATGATCTTTCGAAAGTCAGGCATAAGAACATAAGAAAGACACCATGTTGGATCAGGACAATGGCCCATCCGGTCCAACACTCTGTGTCACACAGTGGCCAAAACCCAGGGGTCATCAAGAGGTCCACCTGCAGGGCCAGACCTCCAAAAGCCCTCCCACTGTGGCCCCCCAAGCACCAAGAACACAGATCATCACTGCCCCAGACATACGAACATAAGAGAAAAGCCATGTTGGATCAGGCCAGTGGCCCATCCAGTCCAACAGTTTGTGTCACATAGTGGCCCAAGCCCAGGTGCCATCAGGAGATCCACCAGTGAAGACAGAACTCCAGAAGCCCTCCCACTGTTGCCCCCCGCCCCAAGGACCAAGAAGACAGAACATCATTGCCCCAGAAATAACAGAAGCCATGTTGGATCAGGCCAACGGCCCATCCAGTCCAACACTCTGTGTCACACAGTGGCCAGAAATACCAGGGGCCATCAGGAGGTCCAGCAGCAGGACCAGAGCTCCAGAAGCCCTCCCACTGTTGCCCCCCAAGCACCAAGAAGACAGAGCATCACTGCCCCACACATAAGAGAAGCCATGTTGGATCAGGCCAATGGCCCATCCAGTCCAACAATCTGAGTCACACAGTGGCCAAAACCCAGGTGCCATCAGGAGGTCCTCCAACGGAGCCAGAACTCCAAAAACCCTCACACTGGGGGCCCCCCAAGCACCAAGAAGACAGAGCATCATTGCCCCAGACAAAATATTCCCTCCGCACAGATAGACCTCTGCTCCCCTCTTGAAGTTGTCTATGCTTGTAGCCGCCACTTCCTGTGGCAGTGAACTCAAAGTTCCCTTCGTCTGAGACGGGTCGGAATGGACGAATAAGGATGAATGTTGTCTAGTGTAAGAAATCTGCATTATAAACGTTATAAAAAGTGTAACGAAGTGTGTTAAAGCTTTAGAACTGTGGTTTTCTTCAGTGAGCTCATTTTCTTCCTATTACATGAACATGTTTAAGGCTGTACCCTTCTTTCCCTGTTGATTTGGGGCCTCGAGCCCCTTCCCCACGAGGAGATGCTGAACAGAGTGGAATTTTCAGTTTAGAAAGGAGAATACTAAGGGGAGACACGATGGAGGTTTATAAAACGATGCATGAGGTGGAGGGAGGGGACAAGAGAACTTCTTTCTCCCGCTCCCAAAATATTAGAACTCAAAGACATCCAAGGAGGTAGATGGGCAGTAGGTTCAGGACAGACAAAAGGAAATACTAATTTACACAACAAGACATTACAAAGTGGAATTTGCTGCCAGAGGAGGCGGTGAAGGCCACAGACATAGACAATTTAAATAGGAAATTAGACAGGTTCATGGAGGAGAGGTCGATCAGTGGCTACTAGCCATGGTTGCTAAAGGGAACCCCCATGTTCAACAGCAGTCAACCTGTGAATTCCAGTGCTAGGTGGCAACATCAGGGGAAGGCCTTGGCCTCTATGCCCTGCTGTTGGCCGTTCAGAGGAACTGGTTGGCCACTGTGTGAGACAGGATGCTGGACTAGATGGACCCTCCCTGGTCTGACCCAGCAGGGCTCTTCTGAGGTTCTTATCAGGGGAAGGCCTCAGCCTCTCTGCCCTGTTGTTGGCCCTCCAGAGGAACTGGTTGGCCACTGTGTGAGACAGGATGCTGGACTGGATGGACCCTCACTGGTCTGACCCAGCAGGACTCTTCTGAGGTTCTTATCAGGGGAAGGCCTCAGCCTCTCTGCCCTGTTGTTGGCCTTCCAGAGGAACTGGCTGGCCCCTGTGTGAGACAGGATGCTGGCCTGGATGGACCCTCACTGGTCTGACCCAGCAGGGCTCTTCTGAGGTTCTTATCAGGGGAAGGCCTCAGCCTCTCTGCCCTGTTGTTGGCCTTCCAGAGGAACTGGCTGGCCCCTGTGTGAGACAGGATGCTGGACTGGATGGACCCTCACTGGTCTGACCCAGCAGGGCTCTTCTGAGGTTCTTATCAGGGGAAGGCCTCGGCCTCTCTGCCCTGTTGTTGGCCTTCCAGAGGAACTGGCTGGCCCCTGTGTGAGACAGGATGAATGACTAGATGGACCTTCACTGGTCTGACCCAGCAGGACTCTTCTGAGGTTCTTATCAGGGGAAGGCCTCAGCCTCTCTGCCCTGTTGTTGGCCTTCCAGAGGAACTGGCTGGCCCCTGTGTGAGACAGGATGCTGGACTGGATGGACCCTCCCTGGTCTGACCCAGCAGGGCTCTTCTGAGGTTCTTATCAGGGGAAGGCCTCAGCCTCTCTGCCCTGTTGTTGGCCTTCCAGAGGAACTGGCTGGCCCCTGTGTGAGACAGGATGCTGGACTGGATGGACCCTCACTGGTCTGACCCAGCAGGGCTCTTCTGAGGTTCTTATGAGGGGAAGGCCTCGGCCTCTCTGCCCTGTTGTTGGCCCTCCAGAGGAACTGGTCAGCCACTGTGTGAGAAAGGATGCTGGACTAGATGGACTATTGGTCTGATCCAGTAGGGCTCTTCTTAAGTTCTCATCAGGGGAAGGCCTCGGCTTCCCTGCCCTGCTGTTGGCCCTCCAGAGGAACTGGTTGGCTCCAGTGTGGGACAGGAAGCTAGTCGAGATGGACCCTCCCTGGTCTGATGCAGCTGGGCTCTTCTGAAGTTCTCACTCCCCTTTCCCATTGTAGTTTTAAGCTTAAGCATGAGCTGGCGATGTAGTGGGGTGGGGGGGACTCCTCTTAAATGAGCATTTGGGAATGCTCAAATCTAAGTGGGCCACAAGTCCTTTGCCTTGACCTTGGATGTTTGGCATAGCTGCCTCCTGCAAAGCAAGCCCCGTCGGCAGATTTATCCAGCCTGTTCTGCCCTGCTATGAACATCCTTCCCCTCTGCCTGCTCTCTCCCGTTTATCTATGGCATTCCCCATTATCTCTCCCCTGAGCACAGCGGTGATGCAATATTCTCCGCAGTGTGTGTTTGCCGTGTCCCAACATTTGCATTTGTTTCCAAATATTTTGGAGGCAGGTCAGGGCTGCCACTGTCCAAGGTTTTTGTTTTAATTAGCCTCAGTCCTTTGGACACGAAAACAAAGGTGGAATGAATATAAATTTAACCATGATGCCGTTTCAAGTCCCCGAGTTAACTGCCTCACCGCAGAGAACATGGGAAGTTAACTTCCTACGGAGACTCGGACAGAGACCGGTCTTTCCCAGCACCGGGTTCTCGAGGTCACTGAACTGTAAATAACAGGGACTGAGCAAAGGGCTATCCACAAGCAGAAGACGTGCTCGGCCACAGAGAGATTATGAAAAAAGGAATCCTAAGGGGTTTTTGGACCTCCCTAGCCAATGGGAATGCCACTTCACAATGTATAGTAAAGAAGAAGAAGGAGAAGGAGAAGGAGAAGGAGAAGGAGAAGGAGAAGGAGAAGGAGAAGGAGAAGGAGAAGAAGGAGGAGGAGGAGGAGGAAGAAGAAGAAGAAGAAGAAGAAGAAGAAGAAGAAGAAGAAGAAGAAGAAGAAGAAGAAGAAGAAGAAGAAGAAGAAGAAGAAGAAGAAGAAGAAGAAGAAGAAGAAGAAGAGGAGGAGGAGGAGGAGGAGGAGGAGGAGGAGGAGGAGGAGGAGGAGGAGGAGATTGGATTTATACCCCGCTCTCCACTTGGAGTCTCAGAGCGGCTCACAAACGCCTTTCCCTTCCCCTCCCCACAACAGACACCCTGGGAGGTAGGTGGGGCTGAGAGAGCTCTGACAGAAACTGTTAAGTATGAGACTCAACAACGAAGTAAGCTTAACAAGTGATTCCAGCTTTATTAACAACAAACACCAACTCAGGAACACACAACAACAAACAGTGGAGCACAGCTCCTTTTTAAACTCTCTTGGGCTGTCAAAGCCACTCCCGGAAATAGTTAAGGACCAATAGAAATACAGAGATAAGGTCCAATCACAATTGTTCCCACTTTGCAACATTATCACACAGTGATTGGCTATTTACACTGGTTTCGCAGAAACCGACCAATAGGAATGTGACCGCTTAGAATCCACATTCAGAATCAAGCTTAACATGGAAAAGAATAGGCTTGATTCACAGCTCAATACATAACAGAAACGGCTCTTTTTCAAGAACAGCTGTGCCACAGCTTGTGACTGACCCAAGGTCACACCAGCAGGTGCAAGTGGAGGAGCGGGGAATCAAACCCGGTTCTCCCAGATTAGAATCCGCACACTTAACCACTACAGAAAAAGAGAGAGCCATCTGTTTTGTAACCCTCTTGAAGTACCCGAAGGGCTGTCACATAAGCAATGGTGCGGAGTTGTTTTCTGTTGCCCCAGAAGGTCGGGCCAGAACCAACGGGTTGAAATTAAATCAGAAGAGTTTTCGGCTAAACAGTAGGAGGGACTTCCTGCCACTTAGAGTGTTTCCTTAGTGGGACAGGCTTCCTTGGGTCAGTCACAAGCTCTGGCGCAGCTGTTCTCTCTCAAGGACAGTTTCTGTCAGAAGTTCTCTCAGCCCCACCTCCCTCACAGGGTGTCTGTTGTGGGGAGGGGAAGGGAAAGGAGTTTGTAAGCCGCTCTGAGACTCCAAGTGAAGGGCGGGGTATAAATCCAAACTACTCCTCTTCTTCTTCTTCTTCTTCTTCTTCTTCTTCTTCTTCTTCTTCTTCTTCTTCTTCTTCTTCTTCTTCTTCTTCTTCTTCTTCTTCTTCTCTGGAGGTTTTCAAACAGAGGCTAGGTGGCCATCTGACAGCCATGCCGAGTCTCTGAACTTGAGCAGATCACGAAAAAGGAAGGCAGGAAGAGTCACCTCAGTGCTTAGTTCTTGTGGCCCTTTCTTCCATCGCCACTTTGGGGTCAGGAAGCAATTTTTCTCCAGGCTAGCCTGGCTGGAGATCTTCTGGGCTTGGAGCAGGGGTCACTGGGAGTTTGGGGGGGTATTTGTGAATTTTCTTGCATTGTGCAGGAGGTTGGACTAGATGACCCTGGAGACCCTTTTCCAACTCTATGGTTCTATGATTCTAAGTTTGCAATTCTACATGTATTTGTCGTGGAGAAAATCAGAAATCCCTTCCGTATATTTCTTTGTACTTCCCCCATCTTTTTGCTTCTTAAAAATGCGATTTCTATCTTCTCTTCTTTTCGTTAGTTTTTATCTTTGGTTTTAAAAAATTCTCAATAAAATGCACTTTAAACAAAAAAGAGCCGATATGCTGTAGTGGAAAGCGTTTTGGACTGGAATCTGGGAAGCGCGGGTTAAAGAGGTCAGGGCTCTTTAGCCTGGAGAAATGATGACTGAGGGGGTGAGATGAGAGAGGTTTACAAAATTATGCATGGGATAGAGAAGGCAGATAAAGAAATCCTTTTCTTCCCTTTCTCACGGTACAAGAACTTGTGGGCACTCGATGAAATTCAGGAGCAGTAGGCTTAGAAGAGATGAAACAAAGTCCTTCTTCACCCAAAAAGTCATTCACATGTGGAATTCACTGCCACAGGAAGCGGTGGCAGCTACAAGCACAGACGGCTTCAAGATGGGATCTGAACTGGCAGAGACGGACCAAGAGAGAGATCTTGGAGTCGTAGTGGATAACTCAATGAAAATGTCTAGACAGTGTGTAGCTGCAATAAAGAAGGCCAACGCTATGCTGGGGATTATTAGGAAGGGAATTGAAAACAAATCAGCCAGTATCATAATGCCCCTGTATAAATCAATGGTGCGACCTCATTTGGAATACTGTGTACAGTTCTGGTCACCACATCTCAAAAAGGATATTATAGCATTGGAAAAAGTGCAGAGAAGGGCAACTCGAATGATAAAAGGGCTGGAACACCTTCCCTATGAAGAAAGGTTAAAATGCTTGGGGCTCTTCAGCTTGGAGAAACGACGGCTGAGGGGGGATATGATCGAGGTTTATAAGATTATGAATGGGATTGAGCAGGTTGAGAAAGAAGTACTTTTCTCCCTTTCTCACAATACAAGAACTCGTGGGCACTCCATGAAATTGCTGAGCAGTCGGGTTAGAACAGATAAAAGGAAATACTTCTTCACCCAAAGAGTGATTAACACATGGAACTCACTGCCACAGGAGGTGGTGGCAGCTACAAGCATGGACAGTTTCAAGGGGGAATTAGATAAACATATGGAGCAGAAGTCCATAAGAACATAAGAGAAGCCAATGTAGAATCAGGCCAATGGCCCATCAGTGGCTATTAGCCAGAGGGTATAGATGGGAATTCTCAGTCTGGGGCAGGTGATGCACTCTATTCTTGGTGCTGGACTGGGCAGCAGTGGGAGGGCTTCTAGTGTCCTGGCCCCACTGCTGGACCTCCTGATGGCGCCTGGTATATTTTGGCCGCTGTGTGACAGAGTGTTGGACTAGATGGGCCATTGGCCTGATTCAACATTGGTTTCTCTTCTGTTCTTATGTTCTTATGTTAGGGGATTGAAAAAGCATATGGAGCAGAGGTCCATAGGGGGCTATTAGCCAGAAGGGATAGATGGAACACTCTGTCTGGGGCAAGGGATGCTCTGTATTCTTGGTGTTTGGGGGGGCTCACAGTGGGAGGGCGTCTCTAGTGTCCTGGCCCCACTGCTGGACATCCTGATGGCCCCTGGTATTTCTGGCCACTGGGTGACACAGAGTGTTGGACTGGAGGGGCCGCTGGCCTGATCCAACATTGGCTTCTCTTATATTTAAACCCCCACTCTGCCATGGAAGTTTGCTGGGTGGCCTCGGGTCAGTCTAGGGATGCCAGCCTCCAGTTGGAACCTGGGGGGACCCCTTGGAATTACAGCTCATCTCCTGACTACAGAGATCAGTTTCCCCCTGGAGAAACTGGATGCTTTGGTGGGTGGACTGGACTCTAGGGCATTGTACACCACTGAGGTCCTCGTCCTTTTGGACTCCTCCCGAAAATCTCCAGGAGTTTCCCAATCTTGATATGGCAACTCTTCCTCCCTCACCCCCTGCTGGTGAGTAAAAAAAATCAGTTCCCTTGGAGAAAAGGGATACTTCGGAGGGCGGACTCTATGGAAGGTGGAGTCTGTGGCGTTCTACCCCACTGAGGTCCCTGTCATAGAATCATAGAATGTTAGAGTTGAAAGGGACCTTGCAGGTCATCTAGTCCAACCCCCTGCACTCTGTTCTCCCCAGGCTCCATCCCCCAAACTTCAGGAGTTTCCCAGCCTGGATCTGGCAACCCTACTCACCCCATCCCGCATTGGTGGCCAGGGGAGACTGGGTACCCCCAAGGCATACGCCCCCTGTCTCGCTAGGGATTGCTGCCCCCTTCAGGATCCTCTTCTTTGTACAGAACACATTGCTCTGTTCCAACAAGAATGAGAATCTGAAATCCTCCCGCCCACCCCCAGGCTCCGCCCCTCAAAGCTCCAGGAATTTCCCAACCCGGAGATGGCCACCCTATCGGCAGTGGATCAGGCCTGTCTCTTCCCAACTCGCTCGTCGTTTTTCACAGTGCCAAAACTTTCTCCCCCCCCCCGGCTTCTTTCCCAGGCACACAGTTGGATTTCACAGACTTGCCAGTTTGATTTGAATTCGGTTTTGTTTCTCCTTCGTGCAAACTGAATCCGCGGGTCTTTATTCTTGTCCCGTTTCCTGTCCCCTCGCACGGAACGTTTCCCGTAAAATGCATGCGTGGCTCAACATCACCTGTGCATCAGTAAATCAGCACTGGACGCCACAAACGTGGGCATAAAAACTGCAGTGAAGAGAGCCGCCCACAAGCCCTCCCTCATTTTGCCTTGTTTGGACTCTGGCAATCTCCAGAGAGCAGTGGGATGTGCCCTGGGACCTGGGAGGAAATCCCTATGGTAGGGATCCCCAATGCGGTGCCAATGGGTGCCGTGGCATCTGCCAACACTTTCCTTGGCGCCCGCATAGTCTTTTTGGAAAGTGGGTGGGGCCAGGTGGAGCTTTTGCCCAGCAAGGCTTTTGATTGGCCACTGGAGATTTGAGTGGCTGGCCAGGTTTTTAAAAAACTTTGCTGGGGCAGCAGATGCCACCAATACACATGGATTTTTGTTGTGTGACTAAAGGTAAGCTGTGGCTGTCGTTTTGTGGCTGGCTCTGCCTCCTGCAGTAGCCATTTTGTGGTTGGCTCCGCCTCCTGCAGCAGCCATTTTGTGGATGGCTCCGCCTCTTGCAGCAGCCATTTAGTAGTTGACTCCATCTCCTGCAGCAGCCATTTTGTGGCTGGCTCCGCCTCCTGCAGCAGCCATTTTGTGGCTGGCTCCGCCTCCTGCAGCAGCCATTTTGTGGCTGGCTCCGCCTCCTGCAGCAGCCGTTTTGTAGCTGTGCCCACTGCACTGTGTCAGAAGGTCACAGTGGGAGGAAAGTCTGTTTCTACACAAAAGGAAGGAAGGAAGGAAGGAAGGAAGGAAGGAAGGAAGGAAGGAAGGAAGGAAGGAAGGAAGGAAGGAAGGAAGGTCTGTTTCTATACAAAAGGGAGGAAGGAAGGTCTGTTTCTACACGGAAGAAGAAGGAAGGAAGGAAGGTCTGTTTCTACACGGAAGGAAGGAAGGAAGGAAGGAAGGAAGGAAGGAAGAAGGAAGGAAGGAAGGAAGGAAGGAAGGAAGGAAGGAAGGAAGGAAGGAAGGAAGGAAGGAAGGAAGGAAGGAAGGAAGGAAGGAAGGAAGGAAGGAGGAAGGAAGGAAGGAAGGAAGGAAGGTCTGTTTCTATACGGAAGGGGGAAGAAAGGTCTGTTTCTACACGGAAGGAAGGAAGAAGGAAGGAAGGAAGGAAGGAAGGAAGGAAGGAAGGAAGGAAGGAAGGTCCATTTCTACACAGAAGGAAGGAAGGAAGGAAGGAAGGAAGGAAGGAAGGAAGGAAGGAAGGAAGGAAGGAAGGAAGGAAGGAAGGAAGGAAGGAAGGAAGGAAGGTCTGTTTCTATACGGAAGGGGGAAGAAAGGTCTGTTTCTACACAGAAGGAAGGAAGAAGGAAGGAAGGAAGGTCTGTTTCTACATGGAAGGAAGGAAGGAAGGAAGGAAGGAAGGAAGGAAGGAAGGTCTGTTTCTACACGGAAGGAAGGAAGAGGGAAGGAAGGAAGGAAGGAAGGAAGGAAGGAAGGAAGGAAGGAAGGAAGGAAGGAAGGAAGGTCTGTTTCTATACGGAAGGGGGGAAGAAAGGTCTGTTTCTACACAGAAGGAAGGAAGAAGGAAGGAAGGAAGGTCTGTTTCTACACGGAAGGAAGGAAGGAAGAAGGAAGGAAGGAAGGAAGGAAGGAAGGAAGGAAGGAAGGAAGGAAGGTCTGTTTCTACACGGAAGGAAGGAAGAGGGAAGGAAGGAAGGAAGGAAGGAAGGAAGGTCTGTTTCTACACGGAAGGAAGGAAGGAAGGAAGGAAGGAAGGAAGGAAGGAAGGAAGGAAGGAAGGAAGGAAGGAAGGTTTTATTTATATTTATTTCTTTATTTATTGCACTTATACCCTGCCCTATCCCATGATGGTCTCAGGGCGGCTCACAACAGAGATAGAACAATAAGTCTACAATTAAAAATCAATTAAAACCAGAATGGCAGCAGAAAATAACATCAGCCCAGAGCAGCCTAATACACTTCTTGTTAGGTGCTAGTAGTTTCCGCGAGAGTAGCAATATACACACCAAAGGGATAGTATAAGAGAGTGGAAGAAAGAATAGTCAGTGTCCCGGCCAACCACCTCTGTTTCTCCCTTGCCTAGAAAGTGGCAGCAGCAGACCTGGTTTTTATACCCCATTTTCCTCTATTTTCAGGAGTCTCAAAGTGGCTTACAATCACCTTCCCTTCCCCTCCCTGCCACAGGCACCTTGTGAGGTAGGTGGGAGCCGAGAGAGTTCGGAGAGAATTGCCCTTCAGAGAACAGCTCTGAGAGAACTTGTGACTGACCCGAGGTCACCCAGCTGGCTGCACATGGAGGAGGAGTTGAGGAATCAAACCCGGCTCTCCCAGATTAGAGTCCGTGGCTCGGAATCACGGCGCCACGCTGGCCTCCTCAAGCTCCTTGCCGGGCTTGCCGTGAACCAGCGGCAACTTGACGCAACTTCTGGATGGACCAGAACTATTACTGTCGCTGAAGTTTACCACCAGTTCTTTATTTAGGACGAGAGGGGGAAAAATCCGACCAGAACACTGTTGGCTTTACAGGTCATAGAATCATAGAATGTTAGAGTTGGAAGGGACCTTGCAGGCCATCTAGTCCAACCCCCTGCTCTCTGCAGGAACACAGCCGAAACCCCTACATACCTACAACATACCCAAAAGATGGTTGTCCAGTCTCCTCTTGAAAATGTCCAGCAAAGGAGCATCCACCACCTCCCGAGGCAGTCTGTTCCACTGCTCAACCACTCTTACAGTCAGGAAGTTTCTCCTGATATTAAGCCGGTAACGACTCCCTTGTCATTTCCACCCATGAGATCTAGTCTTGCAATCCGGAGCAAGAGAGAATAGATCCACTCCATCTTCTACATGACAGCCCTTCAAATACTTGAAGACTGCAATCATGTCCCCTCTAAACCTTCTCTTTCCCAGGCTAAACAGACCCAACTCCCTCAGCCTTTCCTCATAAGACTTGGACTCCAACCCTCTCACCATCCTGGTCGCCCTCCTCTGGACCCGCTCGAGTTTGTCAACATCCTTTCGAAAATGTGGTGCCCAAAACTGGACACGGGACTCCAGGTGGGGCCTGACCATAGCAGAATACAGCGGAACGACCACCTCCCGTGATCTGGACACAAGGCTTCTGCTAATGCATCCTAAGATTGCATTCGCTTTCTTCGCAGCCGCATCACACTGCAGGCTCATGTTTAGCTTGTGATCAACCAGAACACCCAGATCCCTTTCACACGTGCTGCTGTCAAGCCAAGTCCCTCCCATTCTATAGCTGTGCCTTTGATTTTTTGTACCTAAGTGTAGGACTTTGCACTTATCTCTTATTGAAATCCATTTTATTTGTCTCAGCCCACTGTTCCAGCCTATCCAGATCCTTCTGAATCCTGACTCCGTCTTTTTCAGAATTAGCAATCCCACCCAGCTTCGTGTCATCTGCAGATTTGATAAGCATCCCCTCTATGTCTTCCTCCAGGTCAGGAGGTCGACAGATAGCCCCTTTCTGGTTTTCCAAGAATTGACTTCTGGCCTGGACGGAAGTTTCAGAAATAGCAAAGACAATGACCGAAGGAAGTGTCTCATTTGCTGCCAAAAGACGGAGCTGGCAGGATGCGTCTGTGTTTGCAGAAAGGAAGCCTGCAGAGTACTGGCTGTATTACTCAGGGGGGTCATTGCGGGAAGGCGGAGAGAGACCTGCCTGCTGGAATTGGGTTACCAGCTGTGGCCTCCTCCGGCCTTCTGAACTTCCCCGACACGGTGGAGGACGAAGCTGGAGTGCGGAGCAGCCCTTCCAGATCCTGAAATGCAGAAAGAAGGGCAAAAGGTTGGAGTGAGCAACTCAGCATGCCTGAAAATGAGGGGGAGGGTTGCTACCTGACTCTAAGTATGTGTAAGTGAGCCAGTTTGGTGTAGTGGTTAAGTGCGCGGACTCTGATCTGGGAGAGCCGGGTTTGATTCCTCACTCCTCCTCCATGTGCAGGCAGCTGGGTGACCTCGGGTCAGTCACAAGTTCTCTCAGAGCTGTTCTCTCAAGGGCAATTCTCTCCGAACTCTCTTGGGGCCCCGCCTACCTCACAAGGTGCCTGCGGAGGGAAGGGAAGATGATTCCAACTGGGGTTGGATTCCCCACTCCTCCACTTGCACCTGCTGATGTGACCTTGGGTCAGTCACAAGCTCTGGCACAGCTGTCCTTGAAAAACAGCCGTTTCTGTCAAGAGTTTCTCTCAGCCCCCACCTACCGCTCTGAGACTCCTTTGGGCAGTGAAGGGCGGGGTATAAATCCAATCTCTTCTTCTTCCTCTTCTAAGTGTTTTCTCCTTGAGCAGGATGTCTCTCTCCTTGTCTCAACCTGGGAGCTGCCCTCTGACCCCTCATCTCTGTCTCACTTTGTCCTCTCCCTCTCTGCACATGGCCTTCCACGGAGACACATGTCTCTGCAGATCTCTCCTGTAGAGACAGTGCCCTCTTATTCCCACACACGTGATGCGGGACAGGCTGGCCATTTGTGATAGGGAATGTGCTCTTTAGATTAGGCTTCCCTGTCTCGCTTTGTCCTGTCCCTCCCTGCACATGGCCTTCCATGGAGACAGATTTCTCTGCAGGTCTCTCCTGTAGAGACAGTGCCCTCTTATTCCCACACACATGATGCAGGACAGGCTGGACAGGCTGGCCATTTGGGACAGGGAAAGTCCTCTTTAGATTAGGCTTCTCTGTCTCGCTTTGTCCTCTCCCTCCCTGTACATGGCCTTCCGTGGAGACACATGTCTCTGCAGGTCTCTCCTGTAGATAGAATGCCCTTGTACTCCCACACACCTGATGCCAGACAAGCTGGCCATTTGGGACAGGGAAAGTCCTCTTTAGATTAGGCTTCCCTCTCTTCCTTTGACTGCAACCTCAATGTGAACTGGATCCACCTGAATCAATGTGAATTCACCTATTTTGCAAAGAAGAAGAAGAAGAAGAGGAAGAGAAGAGATTGGATTTATACCCCGCCCTTCACTGCCCAAAGGCGTCTCAGAGCGGCTCACAAACTCCTTTCCCTTCCTCTCCCCACAACAGACACCCTGTGAGGTAGGTGGGGGCTGAGAGAACTTCTGACAGAAACTGTCCTTGAGAGAACAGCTGTGTCAGAGCTTGTGACTGACCCAAGGTCACACCAGCAGGTGCATGTGGAGGAGTGGGGGAATCAAACCCGGTTCTCCCAGATAAGAGTCTGCGCACAGCTGTTCTTGAAAAAGAGCAGTCTCTGTCAGAGCTCTCTCAGCCCCACCTGCCTCCTAGGGTGTCTTTTATGGGGAGGGGAAGGGAAAGGAGATTGTAAGCCACTCTGACACTCCTTTGGGTCGTGAAGGGCGGGGTTTAAATCCAATCTCCTCCTCCTCATCTTTGTTAAGTATGGAACTCCACAACAATATGATTTCAGCAAGTGATTTCAGTTCATTCATAACGGCAACCAACTCAGAACACCACAACAACACACCACAAGACAGTGGAGCACAGCTCCTTCTTTTAAACTCTCCCGGGGGCTGTCAAAGCCACTCCCAGAATAAGTTAAGGACCAATAGAAATACAGAGATAAGGTCCAATCACAATTGTTCCCGCTTTGATACATCTTTACAAGATGATTGGTTCTGTACGGAGGTTTCTCAGAAACCAGCCAATCGTAATGCGACAGCTGAAGAGCCACATTCAGAAGCAAGCTTAACATGTGAAAGTGTAGCAGGGATTCACATTTCAATACACAACACTCCTCCTCCTCCTCTTCTTCTTAAGAACATAAGAACATAAGAACATAAGAGAAGGCAATGTTGAATCAGGCCAATGGCCCATCTAGTCCAACACTCTGTCACACAGCGGCCAAAATATACCAGGTGCCATCAGGAGGTCCAGCAGTGGGGCCAGGACACTAGAAGCCCTCCCACTGCTGCCCCCTCCGGCACCAAGAATAGAGTGCATCACCTGCCCCAGACTGAGAGTTCCCATCTATACCCTGTGGCTAATAGCCGCTGATGGACTTCTGCTCCATATGTTTATCTAATTCCCTCTTGAAACTGTCCATGCTTGTAGCTGCCACCACCTCCTGTGGCAGTGAGTTCCAGGTGTTAATCACTCTTTGGGTGAAGAAGGACTTCCTTTTGTCTGTTCTAACCCGACTGCTCAGCAATTTCATGGAGTGCCCACGAGTTCTTGTCTTGGGAGAAAGGGAGAAAAGTACTTCTTTCTCAACCTGCTCAATCCCATTCATAATCTTATAAACCTCGATCACGTCACCCCTCAGCCGTCGTTTCTCCAAGCTAAAGAGCCCCAAGCGTTTTAACCTTTCCTCATAGGAAAGGTTCTTCTTCTTCTTCTTCTGCTTCTTCTGCAAGTATTTCCCCAAACCAGAGCTGGCACCGAAGCTTCCTCGAAGCTGTGGAGTGTGGTGAGCAAAAATTCTACTTGGTGAGCGACTGGCGTTAAAGTTGTGAGCCAGCGATTTGGCCGCTGCATAAATTAGTTTGCTCTGGAGCCTGAGCTAAGACGAAAACGTGTGAGCCGGAAGCTAAAAAACTGTGAGCGAGCTCCCGCTAATTCAGCTTAGAGGGAACACTGCTTGCTACCAAGGGAACATCGAAATCGCAGGAGGTTGTAGCCCCTCTGTATACTGCCTTGGTCGGGCCACACCTGGAGTTCTGTGTGCCGTTCTGGAGGCCTCACTTTAAAAAGGATGTGGACAAAATTGAGAGGGTGCAGAAGAGAGCGACGAGGATGATCAGGGGTCTGGTGACGGAGCCCTACGAGGAAAGGCTGAGGGCCCTGGGAATGTTGAGTTTGGAGAAGAGGAGATTGAGGGGGGACAGGATGGCTCTCTTTAAATACCGGAAAGGCTGTCCTTTGGAGAAGGGCAAGGAGCCGTTCCTGTTGGCGGCAGAGGATAGGACCCGAAGCAACGGGTTTAAATTACACGTAGAAAGGTATCGGCTGGATATTAGGAATCATTTAGAGTGGTTCAAAGGTGAGATCGGCTGCCTAGGGAGGTGGTCAGCTCCCCTTCTCTGGTGGCTTTCAAGAAGAGGCTGGATGGATATTTGTCAGGGATGCTTTTGGCTGGTCCTGCATTGGGCAGGGGGTTGGACTAGATCAGGGGTGGGCAAACTGTGGCTCGGGAGCCACATGCGACTCTTTCACACATTTTGTGTGGCTCCCAGCAGGGCAGCTGGGGAAGTGAAGGGGAGGCATGCATTTGATCCCTTCCTCCCTCCCTCCCTCCCTCCCTCCCCCGTCCCTCCTATCTATTTGCTTTCTTTGTTTCTCTCTCTCTCTCTCTCTCTCTCTCTTTCTTTCCACCTCTTTCATTCTTTCTTTCCACCTCCCCCTCTTTCTCTCTCTCTTAGACAAATAAATACCATTGGACAAATAAATATCATTATCAATATCCATTTTTACCCCTTTTTGTTTTTATTTTTGGCAGTCTCGTTTAATGGTAATAAAAAGCAAATCTGCATATTTTCTAAATAAAAACGTGCGTGTGATATTTGTTCATGTCTTGTGGCTCTCAAGCGTCTGACATTTATTCTACGTGGCTCTTACGTTGAGCAAGTTTGCCCACCACTGGACTAGATGGTCTGTACGGCCCCTTCCGACTCTTATGATTCTGTGATTCCTTGAACACTGCTGGCCACCCTAGCCGGATTGTCTGTGCCAACAAACACAGCGGGCAGCTGTTGGAACGGGGCCACGAGACACGTTTAACTGGGGCCAGGGCTCAACCAGGAATCCTTGGTACGGAAACCGGAGAATTGCGAGCAGGTCCCTCCGTGAAATGCTAGAGGAACTCTATCCTGCTTTCCCCATCAGGCTGTTGACTTACAAAACCGTCCTTCGCTTCCCGCAAACAGAGCCATTGTGACCGTAGGACACATGATACTGACGTTAAACAATGGCTATGTGTGGGATGGTACACTGCGCATAGAGGGGAATCCCACCTCGACGCATACTGAATAAATCCCTGCCAAACAACTAAAATGCTCAGCCAAAGAACGAGGCTGGGAAAAACCCTTGACCCGTTCCGTGTTTATTGACCACTAATGAGAGAGGGAAGGTAACAGTGTTCCGTGCGCCGTGGTGTTTAGTCATGCCGGCCACATGACCACGGAAACGTCTTCGGACAGCGCTGGCTTTTCGGCTTTGAAACGGAGATCAGCACCGCAACTCTAGAGTTGGATTCGACTGGCTTTCGAGCAAGGGAACCTTTACCTTTACTTAATGAGAGCCAGTTTGGTGTAATGGTTAGGAGCACGGACTCTAAACTGGGAGCACGGGGTTTGATTCCCCACTCCTCCACATGCAGCTGCTGGTGTGACCTTGGGTCAGTCACAAGTTCTCTCAGAGCTGTTCTCTCACAGGCAGTTCTCGAGAGAGCTCTCTCAGCTTCACCTACCTCACAGGGTGTCTGTTGTGGGAAGGGAAAGGGATGTAAGCCGCTTTGAGACTCCTGCAGGAAGTGAAGGGCAGGGTACAAATCCAATCTCTTTGACACTGTGTTGGACTGGATGGGCCATTGGCCTGATCGAGCATGGCTTCTCTTAGGTTCTTACGTTTGGGGCGGTGATGCTCTGTGTTCTTGGTGCTTGGGGGGGCCACAGTGGGAGGGCTTCTGGAGTTCTGGCTCCTGACGGCACCTGGGTTTTGGCCACTGTGTAACAACAGAGTGTTGGACTGGATGGACCATTGGCTTAATCCAACATGGCTTCTCTTATGTTCTTATGTCTGGGTCAGTGATACTCTCTCTTCTTGGTGCAACAGGGGGAGGGCTTCTGGAGTTCTGGCCCCACTGGTGGACCTCCTGAAGGGACGTGGGTTTTGGCCACTGTGTGACACAGAGTGTGCGACTGGATGGGCCATTGGCCTGATCCAACATGGCTTTTCTTATGTTCCTATGTCTGGAGTGATGATGCTGTGTATTCTTGATGCTTGGGGGTGCCCCAGTGGGAGGGCTTCTGGATTTCTGGCCCCACTGGTGTTCCTCCTGATGGCAACCAGGTTTTGTCCAGTGTGTGACACAGAGTGTTGGACTGGATGGGCCATTGGCCTGATCCAACATGGCTTCTCTTATGTTCTTATGATCTCCCAGAACTACAGCTCATCTCCAGACTACAAAGATTTGTGCATTTCTTTTGCAGCATTCTGAGGGTTAGTAGTATTTTTTAAATAAAAAAGTGGGGATGCTGCCAGGGTTGCCAACCTCCAGGTGGTGGCTGGAGATCTTCTGGGATCGCGATGGATCTCCTGACAAGACGACCGAGATCAGTTCCCCTGCAGGAAATGGCTACTTTGGAGGGGGTGGGCTTAATGGCATTGTCCTCCAATGAGGTCCCTGTCCTCCCCAGGCCCATAGGAACATAAGAACATAAGAGAAGCCAGTGTTGCATCAGGCCAACGGCCCATCTAGTCCAACACTCTGTCACACAGCGGCCAAAAATACCAGGTGCCCTCAGGAGGTCCAGCAGTGGGGCCAGGGCACTAGCAGCCCTCCCACTGCTGCCCCCTCCAGCACCAAGAATAGAGTGCATCACCCGCCCCAGACTGATAGTTCCTATCTGTACCTTGTGGCTAATAGCCACTGATGGACCTCTGCTCCAGATGTTTATCTAATTCCCTCTTGAAGCCGTCCATGCTTGTAGCCTCCACCACCTCCTGTGGCAGTGAGTTCCAGGTGTGAATCACTCTTTGGGTGAAGAAGGACTTCCTTTTCTCCGTTCTAACCCGACTGCTCAGCAATTTCATGGAGTGCCCACGAGGCTCCATCCCCAAATCTCCAGGAAATTCCAAACCTGGAGCTGGCAACCCACTGCTGGAGGGCAGGAGGGATTCGGCAGCCCTCGCACAAATATATTTTGATGCATTATTTGGTTAGCTAAGGGCAAGATTGAGAGGGGTTTCGAAAAGAGATGCTCCCTGCCCCGATACCTTCTTTACACACTGCACTCGCATGCAGATGCTGCCAACTCTGCAGATGGAGTAATGTGGGCCCACAGTTCTTCTGGGGCTTCCTTCCATCCCGTTCGGCTGGAAGGCACAGGCGCGTCCCTCCAGAAAAAGCACAAGAACTGGCTGTTTGGGCAAGTCTGTTTTCTGGTTGCTCTGCGGCGATGCCAGGAGGTCGGATAAGGGTTAGCGGCAGAGGAGGAAATCGCCGCATCATTAGATTAGTTAAAACACCAGAGCCGGGTAAAGCCCCGCCAGCGCATGAAACATCTGGCGCGCCTCTCTGTGTGGTGGCCAGTGCCAAGAGCGGCGGCCAAAGGTCACGGTAGCCTCTTTTGTTGTTGTTGTTGAGTGCAGAGCTCAGGGCTGGGATGGAATTGAACCGAATGACTAGGGGAGGACGCGGGGGCAGGGAAATGCGGGTCATCTGGAAGCGGCTCTGCTTCCTCCCGGTTTTGGTAGCCGAGCCGAGTGGAAGGAACCGTCGCCGTCCAGGGAGCAGTGCCTACTTATTCTTGAAGACATGGACACACAAAGCTGCCTTGAGAGCCAGTGTGGTGTAGAGGTTAAGTGCGCGGACTCAACCCTTCCAAGTATTCAGTCTTGGGTTCATAAGTTTTGGGATTTATTTATGTTAGAAAATTATAACGTTTATTCTTTAGAAGATCAAACTGAAGAAGAGCTTAAGAATCCTTTGAATATATGGTTTCCAATTCTAAGCAAAATTAATATTGACAAATTTGATTGGGAATCAATCAAAGAAGCTAAATTTAAACTTTTGTTGTATAACTAATTAGACTGCGCTTTGACTTGCATTGTATTCTGTTTTTCATTTAATATTGTATAAGAACATAAGAACATAAGAGAAGCCTATGTTGAATCAGGCCAATGGCCCATCTAGTCCAACACTCTGTCACACAGCGGCCAAAATATACCAGGTGCCATCAGGAGGTCCAGCAGTGGGGCCAGGACACTAGAAGCCCTCCCACTGCTGCCCCCTCCAGCACCAAGAATAGAGTGCATCACCTGCCCCAGACTGAGAGTTCCCATCTATACCCTGTGGCTAATAGCCAGGGATGGACCTCTGCTCCATATGTTTATCTAATTCCCTCTTGAAACTGTCCATGCTTGTAGCTGCCACCACCTCCTGTGGCAGTGAGTTCCATATGTTAATCACTCTTTGGGTGAAGAAGTATTTCCTTTTATCTGTTCTAACCCGACTGCTCAGCAATTTCATGGAGTGCCCACGAGTTCTTGTATTGTGAGAAAGGGAGAAAAGTACTTCTTTCTCAACCTGCTCAATCCCATTCATAATCTTATAAACCTCGACCATGTCACCCCTCAGCCGTCGTTGTGGGCTCCTTTTTGAAAATTTATGCCGGGGGGAGGGGGGAACCACGTTCATCTTTCAGATCACTCAAGATTTCTGTGCGTTTTTCCTGCCAGAGTGTAACACGGTTACCAACACCCCCGCTAAGCTGTGGAGTCTGGTGAGCAAAAATTCTCCTTTGTGAGCTACTGGCATTAAAGTCGTGAGCGAGCGATTGGGCTGTTATATAAATTAGCTTGCTCTGGGGCCCTCTCTTCCTGAGCTGAGACAAAAATGTGTGAGCCGGAGGCTAAGAAACTGTGAGCTGGCTCGCACTGACTCAGTTTAGAGGGAACACTGATGGTTACCCCCCCCTTTGAAATCTTCTGCTCTCTGGTTATTGATATTCTGCCATTAAAAATAGTAACTTTTGCACCTAGGAAAACAGAAATCGGAGATTCAGAGACAATATCCGGCAACGGGCAGGATCCGGCACTGCTCTGCGGGAGTCCTGCTTCCTACGGCAACCAAACGCCAGCGGTGGGGGGTGGGGGGAGACGGCAGCTGACTGAATTGTCAGCATTCAGGAAGGGAAATCTATATTCTTGTTTTTTCCCCTCTCAATAATGTTGCTGACCGCAAGCTCGACGCAGCTTTGTTAAGTGGTTCACGTGTTGCTTTCCGGGTGGTTCAAACCTGCTTTCAAAGTTCTCGAAGCATTTCACAAACATTACGAATCGAGCCGTCTTCTCGGAGGTATCGAATGTCCTCCGCGGGGACTGGTAACTGGGGCAACCCGGCAGAGACGGAGATTGTGGTTTTGTCTTGCTCCAAAGGTTCTGGCGCGGGCAGTGAGTTGGCCCCGGAGCTGGAGGCGGCCTGACCAAACCACAGGCAGGGAGCCAGGTGGCCCTGCTGCTTAACACCCCCGTTTCTCTTTCCTTGCTCTCAGGAAGCCATTTTTCTCCAGGCCGGTTTGGCCAGGGATCCTGGAGGTTTTTTGTCATCTTCTGAGCATCGAACGGGGAGTCACTGGGGGTGTGTGGGGGGAGAGGTATCTGTGAATTTCCTGCATTGTGCTGTGGGTTGGACTAGATGACCCTGGAGGTCCCTTCCAACTCTGTGATTCGATAGTTCTATGTGTTTAATGGCAGCCTCAACAGGAGGCGTCTAAGGGAGCCAAGGGCCCATTTGTTCCTGCACAGCTCCCCCCTGTGGTCTGCTGGCCTTAGCGTTCAGTATTGAGGTACACTGCGGCAGAACATGGAGGCTCCATTTAGGTTCATAAGAACATAAGAGAAGCCTGTGTTGGATCAGAGCAATGGTCCATCCAGTCCAAAACTCTGTGCCACACAGTGGCCAAAAGTACCAGGTGCCACCAGGAGGTCCAGCATTCGGGCCAGGACACTAGAAGCCCTCCCACTGTTGACCCCCCCCAGCACCAAGAAGACAGAGCCTCACTTGCCCCAGAGTCCCCTATCTGTACCTTGTGGCTAATAGCCACTGATGGCCATAAGAGAGAACATAAGAACATAAGAGAAGCCAGTGTTGGATCAGGCCAATGGCCCATCCAGCCCAACACTCTGGGTCACACAGCAGCCAAAAATACCAGGTGCCATCAGGAGGTCCAGCAGTGGGGCCAGGACACTAGAAGCCCTCCCACTGTCGCCCCCCCCCCAAGCACCAAGAAGATAGAGCATCACCTGCCCCAGCCTGAGAGTCCCTATCTATACCTTGTGGCTAATAGCCACGGATGGACCTCTGCTCCAGATGTCTATCCAATTCCCTCTTGAAGCCATCCATGCTTGTAGCAGCCGCCACCTCCTGTAGCAGTGAGTTCCATGTGTTTCCTTCAGGACCTCACAACTGCATTTCCCCACATCATTGGTGCCAACATGTACCATGACCACAGGCTCCTCCCCAGCACTATCTACCAGCCTATCTAGAACACACATAACATCCGCTACCTTTAACCATGTTTGTATGGTGAGTTAAAAATAATATGTCTAGTTGGATTCACCTGTGTCCTTTATGAAGTTTATATCCCCGCTACCCGGCATTACATCTTATGGCACATGTGGCTTGGCTTGACAAAGTGGCATTTAGCCACTCTTTAGCTTGGAGAAACGACAGCTGAGGGGTGACATGATCAAGGTTTATAAGATTATGAATGGGATTGAGCAGGTCGAGAAAGAAGTACTTTTCTCCCTTTCTCACAAGACAAGAACTCGTGGGCACTCCATGAAATTGCTGAGCAGTCGGGTTAGAACAGATAAAAGGAAGTCCTTCTTCACCCAAAGAGTGATTAACACATGGAATTCACTGCCACAGGAGGTGGTGGCAGCTGCAAGCACGGACAGTTTCAAGAGGGAATTAGATAAACATCTGGAGCAGAAGTCCATCAGTGGCTATTAGACACAGGGTATAGATGGGAATTCTCAGTCTGGGGCAGGTGATGCACTCTGTTCTTGGTGCTGGAGGGGGCAGCAATGGGAGGGCTTCTGGTGTCCTGACCCCACTGCTGGACCTCCTGATGGCACCTGGTATATTTTGGCCGCTGTGTGACAGAGTGTTGGACTAGATGGGCCATTGGCCTGATTCAACATGGGCTTCTCTTATGTTCTTATGTACTTATGTTCATTTAAGTCAGATCCAGCCCTTGTAAGAAATGAGTTTGACACCTCTGCCACAATGGCTCTCATTTGAGCACTGGGTCCATAACTGGGTTGCTGTAGAATGGTTTGGCGATGTTCTCGCGAGGAATGAAAGCGACCCTTGGCCCAAGCTAGTTTTCTCAAGACGGTCTCCAAGCAGAGACCGTTTGCCCGTTGCCATGCTGTAGTCCGTGGCAACCGTGTCTCCTTGCCTTACTGATCAGACAGCCATGCCTTTGGGAGCCTCGACCCCATCGGTCTTACGATGAAAAGCCAGCCCAGAGCTGAAAGAACATTTATTGTCTACTCCCCCCCACGCCCCCCTCTCCAAAGCGTCAGGCTCTTGTGCAGGTGAACAGGTGTCTCTCAACACCCTTGCTGGGAAGAGGCTGTTTGCCGAACTATCGAAATAGCAATCTGAATTGGAGAACAAAGAAGGCTTCTTCCGTGCTTCCTTTTCAGTGTTTGACGGGGACTCTCAGAGAGGCTGCGAATGCTCCGGTTTCTAGGTTAGGGACTCCCCAACAGGAACTGGGGCCCAGTTTTGTGGCTTGTGGGGCAGACTTTTTTTTTCTGGCGTGGCTGAAGTCCTCAATGCAGAAAGAAAAGCCATTTAGCCAATAGGAAGCTGTTACCAGGAGAGATCTCTAAACTGCAAGCGGTCGACCACTTGAGATGACAGTTCTCAGCTGCTGCAAGTTAATCACTTCTGACAGCCTAAGCAACAATCCTGAGAACAAGCCGGCAGGTGGGGGGGCGATGACTTCTGTAGTCAAGAAAACTAAGGCAGAAAAACTCTCTTAGAGGAGACCAGTTTCTTGACACAGAGTTAGAAGGGATCCGAGAGGTCACCTACTCCAACCCCTTTCCTCAGTGCAGGTATTAGTCAACTGCAGCACCCCACTCTGCTTAAAGGAGCGCACGCCTTTTTTTAAAAAAAAAATGTTCTAAAATGATTGAAAAAAAGCATTGACAGGAGAAATGCGATGTCCTTTTTGAGATACGGGGACCAGAACTGTATACAGTATTCCAAAATTAGGCAGCGCCATAGGGGCATTACAATATTAGCTGATCTATACAGAGGCATTATAACATCGGCTGTTTTATGGCCACGCCCTTTCTTAATCATTGCGAACACGGAGTTTGCTCTTTTCACTGTTGCAGCACACTCGGTTGACGCAACAGAAACCAGTTCCCCTGGAGTAAATGAAACAAAGTTGGAGTCCAGCTAGGGTTCCCAAGTACTTACCGTATACTGGTGGGGGACACACAATCCCGGGCTGGAACATTCCCCCGGGCAACACCCACGCCGCACGATGCTGTCGCCAGGAAGTGACGGCAGGCGACACTCTGGCAATGAGGCTGGAAACTCGATGGTACAATCGAGTTTCCAGCCCTACTGCCAGAGCATCACCTGGCGTCACTTCCTGGTGATGGCATCGTGCGCTTGTCTTTCCTTCCCCCGGGGATGGTCCTGCCAGGATGTATCTGTCCCCCGCCGGTATACGGTAAGTACTTGGGAACCCTAAGTCCAGTGGCACCGTTGAGACCAGCAAAGTTTGATTCTAGGTGTAGTCTTTCGTGCGCACGTGCACTTCTTCAGATATTCTTCAGATAGCTGAAGACGTGTGCGTGCCCACGGAAGCTTATACCCAGAATTAAACTTTGTTGGTCTTAAAGGTGCCCCTGGACTGAAACTTTGCTCTGTTGCTTCAGACCGGCACAGCTACTCACCCGAATCTACCTTCCTGGAGTAAGTGAACACTTGGAAGGGGGGTCCTATGGCGTTTTGCCCCACTGAAGCCCCTCCCTTTCCAAACCCCGCCCTCCTCAGGTTTCACCCCCAAATTCTCCAGGAAACTTCCAGCCCGGAGCTGGCAACCCTCAGATATATAGGTGTTCCTGAAGCCGTATCACAGGCAGGGAAGGTGACGTCCACCCACCACCCGCATGGTGCGGCGCCCTGCACATTCATGCCACCTGCAGCCGGCCTGACTCGCACAAGGCGCAAACATTCCAGGCTGCAAGCGGCAAAACAGATTAGGGCGACAATCCATAGAATGGGCAGGCCCTGCGTTTCAACACATCGCAGTTTGTTTTCAACTCTCTGTTTGTGGAACGGTCGGACATATTTGCCTTTTCGAAACCCGTAAGAAACAAATGGCGACGGAGCATGGAGCCATTGTGATTAATTTGAGAAATGTTTAAGAGACGCTGCCAAGGTCACAGGACTGGCCTCCCTCCGTCTCCCGTTCATGCGGCAAAAAACCGAGGCCGTCTCCCTGTCCTAGAAGGGTATTTTGATGGGGAGAGGGGAGAGCCTCCTGCTCTTCCTGTGGGGTTGCCAACTCCAGGTTGGGAAATTCCTGCAGATTTGGGGAGGGTGGAGTTTGGGGAGGAGATGTACCTCAGCAGGGTACAATGCCATAGACTCTACCCTCCAAAGCAGCCATTTTCTCCAGGGGGAACTGAACTCCGTAGTCTGGATATCAGATGCCTTTTAAAGGGGTTTACATAAATTCATGGAACAGAGATCTCTTTTTTCCCCCAGTCGTCTAAGAAATTTTTATATCCCATCAGTCGGATCAAATGAGGTGCCCAGCCAGCTTTCTCTCCCCAAAAATCGCGACGGTAAAACACACAGTAAGTCTTTAAAACATACACACAGAGAGGGCTTTTTTTTGTAGAAAAAGCCTAGCAGGAACTCATTAGCATAACAGGCCACACCCAATAGCAGAAGTCTATTAGCATATTAGGCCACACCCCTGACAGCACGGCTCATTAGCATATCAGGGCACACACATACACGTTACCAGAAGTGTGGTCATCCAGCTCTGTCAGCTCTCGGGGGATTGGCTGCATTAGGGGGCGTGTCGCCTAATATGCAAAGGAGTTCCTGCTACAAAAAGAGCCCTGAGTCCGACCCCTGTACAATGCAGGGAATTCACAAATACCTCCCCCTCCGCACACCCCCAGTGACCTCCATGCCCAGAAGAGGGCGACCTCTCCCCCCAAAAAAACCCTCTGGGATCCCTGGCCAAACCAGCCTGGAGAACAATTGCATCCCTTAAGAACATAAGAGAACATCAGAGAAGCCAATATTGAATCAGGCCAATGGCCCATCTAGTCCAACACTCTGTCACACAGCGGCCAAAATATACCAGGTGCCATCAGGAGGTCCAGCAGTGGGGCCAGGACACCAGAAGCCCTCCCACTGCTGCCCCCTCCAGCACCAAGAATAGAGTGCATCACCTGCCCCAGACTCTGAGTTCCCATCTATACCTTGTAGCTAATAGCCACTGATGGACTTCTGCTCCAGATGTTTATCTAATTCCCTCTTGAAGCCGTCCATGCTTGTAGCTGCCACCACCTCCTGTGGCAGTGAATTTCATATGTTAATCACTCTTTGGGTGAAGAAGGACTTCCTTTTATCTGTCCTAACCTTCTAGAGAACGAGAAGATTTCCAGGGTATCGACTATGGAGAGTCAACGCAAAAGGAGCTCTGACTCTCAGACCTTATGCTCCGAAAATCCGGTTGGTCTCTAAGGCGGTACTGGATGCGAACCCTGATCTGTCGACAATGCTGACCTCCGTGGCTAGTAGCCGAGGGTTTGTGAAGGGGATGGGACTGGTGCCCTGAATGAGGAAGAAGATCTATGTTTTTATTTCCATTAACAGGAAAACAGTTGGACCAAGTAGTCCATCCAAAATGGACTACTTTCTTCTCAGCATGTTTGGGAGATATGCTCCGATTAACAGGAAAACAATTGGACCAAATAACTCATCACAAAATTGACGACTTTCTTCTTTTTCTTCTTCTTGATCACCTTCTTCTTCTTCTTGAACATATTCTGAGCATATTCAGGAAATACATGATATTTTATACATGGACTGACATCATCAAAAAAACAATATTTCAGAAAGCATAATTGGTCACAAAAGACAGTGGTCATTTGAATCATCAGCCTCTGATTTGTCAGGTGTAAAGAAACATATATCTACATCAAATCTACGTAAAACCTAAGCGTTTACTGAACCTAACCCTAAATGATAATGGGCAAGGACTCTTCATATCCCAAACAAGTGTTTGTTGGTCTTGACATGAGACCAAAATCTTATCTGACCCAGATATTGCGAGGATTTGCCCTTAAGAACTACAGAATCATAAACTTTGTACCTATTATGTTGTCTGCTAACAATATCACACCCACAAGAGGAAAGCCTTCTATATAACAGGCCTTTCTAAGATCCTAATAAAAGATTACTTAAAAGAGAAATCCATAAAACCAAGAAAAAATATGAATATGAGCAATCAAGAAGAAAAACCCTATATAAAAAAAATCTTTGTATTCCCATTCATACTATAATAAGTCAGTGGCGATTTGTGGAAGCCAGTTTGGTGTAGTGGTCAAGTGCAGGGGCTCTAATCTGGGAGAACCGGGTTTGATTCCCCACTCCTCCACTTGCACCTGCTGGATGACCTTGGGCAAGCTGTAGTTCTGACAAGAGCTGTCCTTGAAAAAGAGCAGTTTCTGTCAGAGCTCTCTCAGCCCCACCTACCTCACAGGGTGTCTGTGGTGGGGAAGGGAAGGGAAAGGAGTTTGTAAGCCGCTCTGAGTGAAGGGCGGGGTACAAATCCAACCTCTTCTTCTCACACTGGACATTCCCGATGATAATCTCAAACCAGGTTTCTGGCGCGACGGTCTATCGCTTCTCCGACAAGCCTTGAATCCTGGCTCTTTTGGGTTTGGTGTCGGTTCAGCAACTAAAAGGGCTGGGTTGGCAGATTTCATCGGCAGGAGTTCCTCCCAAGTGACTATTTAGAGGGCTTTCATTTCCTCCCGCAGACTTCCAAGGGAACACCAAAAAAAAGCCAACGAAAGCCCCAAGTTCTGCTTTTATCTATTCCGGGGGTGTTGTGCTTCCCTTCTAGAGAAGTTCTCTAACATGGATTATCAATAACAAGAACTTGTGGGCAGCACTCCCAGAAATTGCTGAGCAGTTGGGTTAGAACGGATAAAGGAAGTCCTGGTATTTTTGGCCACTGTGTGACCCAGAGTGTTGGACTAGATGAGCCATTGGCCTGATCCAACATTGGCTTCTCTTATGTTCTTATTAGATAGGAACACTCAGGCTGGAGCAAGGGATGCTCTGTCTTCTTGGTGCTTTGGGGGGCAACAATGGGAGGGCTTCTAGTGTCCTGGCCCCACTGCTGGACCTCCTGAGGGCACCTGGTATTTCTGGCCACTGTGCGACAGAGTGTTGGACTGGATGGGCCATTGGCCTGATCCAACATTGGCTTCTCTGATGTTCTTATGTCTGGGACAAGGAATGCTCTGTATTCTTGGTGTTTGGGAGGGCAACAGTTGGGGCGCTTCTTGTGTCCTGGCCCCACTGCTGGACCTCCTGATGGCCCCTGGTATTTCTGGCCACTGTGTGACACAGAGTGTTGGACTGGATGGGCCATTGGCCTGATCCAACATTGGCTTCTCTTATGTTCTTATGTTCTAATAGAACAAAGTTTGAGTCCAGTGGCACCTTTAAGACCAATAAAGTTTAGTTTGGGTATAAGTTTTCCTGTGCATGCACATGTCTTTCTTCTTCTTCTTCTTCTTCTTCTTCTTCTTCTTCTTCTTCTTCTTCTTCTTCTTCTTCTTCTTCTTCTTCTTCTTCTCCTCCTCCTCCTCCTCCTCCTCCTTCTCCTTCTCCTTCTCCTTCTCCTTCTCCTTCTCCTTCTCCTTCTCCTCCTTCTCCTCCTTCTCCATCTCCTTCTCCTTCTCCTTCTTCTCCTTCTCCTTCTTCTCCCTCTTCTCCTTCTTCTCCTTTTTCTTCTTCTTCTTCTTCATCGTCATCATCGTCGTCACCATCATCATCATCATTATTAAGATTTCTGGATCGCCCAGTCCCTGAGTACGCAAGGGCCTAGGTGATTTACAACAGTTCAAAACAATATAAAATTGCATACTAAAATCAACCACCAGTTAGTTTTAATTTAATAGTCTCTCGATGGTGTCCATGACTTAATCCCAAACCTACTCTGGACTGTTCTTCTATCCAGTGAGCAGGTTAGGGAAGAGGCCGAAGCGGGCAGAATGGAAGAGAAGAGGGTGCCGGCTATGATGAAAAACCGCTGCTGCCCGCGACCAAGAGCCTGGCGGAACATCTCTGCCTTCCAGGCCCTGTGGAATTGCATTAAGGAGGGCGAGGAAGAGGAGGAGGAGATTGGATTCATACCCCGCCCTCCACTCGGAGTCTCAGAGCGGCTCACAAACTCCTTTCCCTTTCCCTTCCCATGAACAGACACCCCGTGAGGTGGGTGGGGCTGAGAGGGCTCTGACAGAAACGGCCCTTGAGAGAACAGCCCTTGTCAGAACTATGGCTTGCCCAAGGTCACCAGAACCTGACAAAGGTTAGTCAAATGTGGGAAAGGGGGCCAATGTTAAACACTTGATAAAGGAAATATAAGAATACATGTATTTATTAATCACAACTTTAAAAGTATATAAGGGCCCAGTCACACGTTATTTATAAGTAACAAACGATAAAACACAAGGGCTTATAAATCTGACCTGACGCGTTTCGGCCTACATAGGCCTTCCTCAAATTTACAAGCCCTTGTGTTTTATCGTTTGTTACTTATAAATAACGTGTGACTGGGCCCTTATATATTTTTAAAGTTGTGATTAATGAATACATGTATTTTTATATTTCCTTTATCAAGTGTTTAACATTGGCCCCCTTTCCCACATTTGACTAACCTTTGTCAGGTTCTGGATTCTAGGTTTTAGGTTCAGTTTTTTTCCCCCCTCCCCCTCTTTTTTTGTCCTTGCCCAAGGTCACACCAGCAGCTGCAAGTGGAGGAGTGGGGAATCAAACCCGGCTCTCCCCGATTAGTGTCCGCGCACTTAACCACTACACCAAACTGGCCCACAGGGCCCTGATGTTACTTGGTAGACAATTCCCCCGGGTGGGGGACAGCCTGATATCTTTGGGGCCAGGGATCACCAGCAAATTACTCTCCGCAGAGCGTAACGCTCTCCCGGGGACATACCGGACGAGACAGTCCCGAAGATACGAAGGTCTCAGACAGGGCTTTCTTTGTAGAAAAAGCCCAGCAGGAACTCTTTAGCATAACAGGCCACACCCCAAAGCACAAATCTGTTAGCATATTAGGCCACACCCCTGACAGCACAACTCATTATCATATCAGGTCACACACCCCAGAAGTGTGGTCATCCAGCCACACCCACCTTTTGCTTCTTATTCTGTTTACCTTGTTTGTTGTCAAAACCCAGGGCCTTTTTGGTAGCAGGAACTCCTTTGCATGTTACATAAGAACATAAGAGAAGCCAATGTTGAATCAGGCCAATGGCCCATCTAGTCCAACACTCTGTCACACAGCGGCCAAAATATACCAGGTGCCATCAGGAGGTCCAGCAGTGGGGCCACACAGCCCTAATGTAGCCGATCCTAATGAGTTTCTGCTGTTGGGTGTGGCCTGTTATGCTAATGAGTTCCTGCTGGGCGTGGCCAACTCAGGAGCCAGCCGGAACTCCGTTCCTGTGCGTTCCTGCCCAGAAATAGCCCTGGTCCCAGACCTCTCAAGGCCTTAATGGTCAGTACCGACACCTTGAATCTGGGCAGGCGCAGCACAGCTTCTACCGAGAATTCAGCTTTGTCAGGGGACTTCTGGTGGGCACATTTGTGGGGAAATCCTGTGCGGAACTACTCCAGTCTAAACCAATATTCCCTTTGTTCCCTCACCCTCACACAACAGACACCTCCCTTTTCAGATTCATCGGTGCATTAACCGGAAAGCTGATGTGGCAGATCCATCACGCTCCAAAGTCAACATAAGCCCTTGTGCTTGAGAAAGACTGGGAAACGGCTTCTACGGAAGAGTTCCCGTCCAGGCCCTCATCGTCGGTCAGAACACTCTTGAAAACCAGCTTGTTTACTTTCAACCGAGTTTCCTGTTTGGGAGGAAGCACAGACGATGGGAGAGTGTGGATTAATGTCCCGCCATTCTGCCCCAATGTTCACAGTAGCAGTGGTGGCGCTGCTGTTGGGATACTGCAGAAATTGTCCAAGGGCTTTGTTTCTGTCCTGGAAAAGTAGGACTGGATTTGATTCCCCATTTCTCCACATGCAGCTGCTGGCGTGGCCTTGGGTCAGTCACAGTTCTCTCGGAGCTGTTCTCTCAAGGGCAGTTCCCAAGGGAGCTCTCTCAGCCACCTCACAGGGTGTCTGTTGTGGGGAGGGGAAGGGAAAGGGATTGTAAGCCACTCCAGACTCCTTCAGGTAGTGAAGAGTGGGGTATAAATCCAATCTCTTATTGTTATTATTCTCAGAAGTCTCCCTGGTAATGCAGCCAGTTTGGTGTAGTGGTTAGGAGCATGGTGGGCCCTCATCTGGGAGAACTGGATGAACAAATTTAGAGTCCGGCGGCACCTTTAAGACCAACAAAGTTTTATGCAAGGCATGCACCCTGGGAGAACCAGGTCTGATTCCCCACTTCTCCACATGCAGCTGCTGGTGTGATCTTGGGTCAGTCACAGTTTTCTCAGGGCAGTTCTCTCACAAGCAGTTCTCAAAAGGGCTCTCTCAGCCCCACCTGCCTCACAGGGTGTCTGTTGTGGGGAGGGGAAGGGAAAGGAGATTGTAAGCCCCTCTGAGACTCCTTCGGGTACTGAAAGGTGGGGTATAAATTCAATCCCTTCCTCTTCTTCTTCTAGACACCAGGTGAGAGACGGTCTGGTTTATCCAACTGTTTGAGATAGCTTGATTAATTATTTTCTGACTCAGAGCCAGCAGTTAGGGTATAAGATGCTTAGTTTTAGTAATGCATCTGGTCTCGTTTCACTGTTTGTGTACGTGCATTCGAGACCCAGTGGATGGGAGCTTAGCCTGTTATCTCTGTAAGCTTAATCGTCGCTTATTAAAATATCCTTGTAAACAAACCTGGACCTTGCATATTGTTTCCTTGGGACTGCTGTGAACCTCGAACTCCTGGCCAGAGCCCCAAACAGGTTGCCACCAATGCTCCCTCTAAGCTGTGGAGTCTTGTGAACAAAAATTCTTTTTGTGAGCTACAGGTGTTAAAGTTGTGAGCGAGCGATTGGGCTGCTGCAGAAATCAGCTGTCCCTTCCTGAGCTGAGACAAAGATGTGTGAGCCGGAGGCTAGAAAAACTGTGAGCTAACTCACACTAACTCGGCTTAGAGGGAACACTGGTTGCCACACTTTTTATTGGCCCTACTCCTTTAATGCCTTGACCTCAATGGCCCAGGCTAGCCCTACCTCATCGGATCTCAGAAGCTAAGTGGGGGGACCACCAAGGAAGTCCAGGGTTGCTATGAAGAGAAGAAGAAGAAGAGGAAGAAGACTTGGATTCATATCCCACCCTTCTCTTGGAGTCTCAGAGCGGCTCACAATCTCCTTTCCCTTCCTCTCCCCACAACAGGCACCCCGTGAGGCAGGTGGGGCCGAGAGCACAGCCCTGAGAGAACTTGTGACTGGCCCAAGGTCACCCAGCTGGCTGCATGTGGAGGGAATGGGGGAATCAGGCTCGGTTCTCCAGACTAGAGTTGGCTATGACTTAGTGGTGGTTTCTACCACCATCCTTCCCCCTTCCAGAGGCTGGGGGAAGCATCTAAATTGCTGGGCAAATGGTTTAAAGGCAGAGATGCACAGGTAGTAAAAACACCGGCAGTCTAAGCAGTCCACATCTGCCAGCTCGTTCCCCTGCTAGTGTGTAAGACCCAGCCTCCTACGTCATGTAAAGGCTACTACTGTCTTATGAGAGAGCTTCAAAGGGAGAATCCAATGCAGAACAGCCCAATTAGAATTCATTAACTTGTTACACACAGAGAAACTTAACAGGGATTTGGGATTCTTTACTCGTTTTAGGGGCTCGTTTCTTACACGTTTCTTACGGAGCTGCGGTGGCTCAAGTGGTTAAGACGCTGAACTGCAGGCTGTGGAAGGTCAGTAGTTCAGCAGTTCAAGACCCGGGTGCTGCATGACGGGGTGAGCTCCCGTCTCTAGTTCCAGCTCCTGCCGACCTAGCAGTTCGCAAGCAAGAAATTACAAGTCGATAAATAGGTAGCACTTTGGTGGGAAGGTAACAGCGTTCCGTGCAGCTTGGTGTTTAGTCATGCCGGCCACATGACCACGGAAACGTCTTCGGACAGCGCTTGCTCTTCGGCTTTGAAACGGAGATGAGCACCGCAACCCTAGAGTCGGATTCGACTGGCTTTCGAGTGAGGGAACCTTTACCTTTACCTTTTCTTACACATCCGACTTCCTATGGATCCTAATTAGTCCAGCCATACCTTTAAAACTTTTGGATCTACTTATCTTTGCCGTCCTACACTCGAGTCTCTGTTGATCTTACTTTGTCTATCAAACAACAGTTGGGAGTGATCCGCATGCACTCTAAGGGAGCTGATTACTGTTTGGACCAGATCTTACGTTTAAAATAGCCTCTCTTTATAGCATGTCCCCCACCCCGCCTTTTTGTTGTGTACATAAATGTACCAGCCTAATGGATATATAATGTGATGCTGAGAGGTTTCTGACTCACGAAAACTTGTGCTGGAAGAATGTAGTCCTTAAGGTGCCCCTGGGTTCCTGTCTTATTTTCCTCCTATATCCTCCTGAGAGGCAGTTTGGTGTAGTGGTTAGGAGCACGGACTCGAATCTAGGAGAATTGAGGTTCGACTCTCCACTCTTCCACATGCAGCTGCTGGTGTGACCTTGGGTCAGTCTCGAGTTCTTTCAGAGCTGTTCTCTCAAGGGCAGTCCTCGAGAGAGCTCTCTCAGCCCCGCCTAGACACCTTAATAGGGTGTCTGTTGTGGGGAGGGGAAGGGAAGGGAGATTGTAAGCTGCTCTGAGACTCCGAGTGAAGGGCAGGGTATAAGTCCATTCTCTTCCTCCTCCTCCTCCTCCTCCTCCTCCTCCTCCTCCTCCTCCTCCTCCTCCTCCTCCTCCTCCTCCTCCTCCTCCTCCTCCTCCTCTTCTTCTTCTTCTTCTTCTTCTTCTTCTTCTTCTTCTTCTTCTTCTTCTTCTTCTTCTTCTTCTTCTCCTCCTTCTCCTTCTCCTTCTCCTTCTCCTTCTCCTTCTCCTTCTCCTTCTCCTTCTCCTTCTCCTTCTCCTTCTTGAATATCTTTGAGGAATCTGAATATCCAGGATTTCTCTTCGTCCCATATGTCTTGTAAATTGGTGGTAAACTGAAGGACCTGGAAATGCCCCGAGTGGAGCACAATTCCTGTCTTTGGCCCCGGTCACACGGGAGGATTTGCCCCGCGGGAGGGATGGATCGGGGGCGCATCAAGCGGGCGCGATCATACCGCAACATCTGGGAAGCGGTGCGCACCCGTCCCCGATCCGTCCCTTCCAGCCGAAAACCCGCCGCAAAAAGGTAGCACCAAAAGAGTACTGCCTAACAGTTGATGCGCAGCACGGGCCGGCGTCTGATCACCGACGCACCCGTCTCCCTGCAGCATATGGAGGCCCTATAGAACTGCGCATGCACGCACATGCACAGCGGGCTCGCCTCGCGCACCAATCTGTGGCTTCCCCCTGGCATCTGATCATGCCGGGCAGCAACTGCGTGGCAGCTCGGGGGATCTGTCTGACCCTGCCGCCGCGCTTTTCTTTCGATGCGGCTCACAAAAGCCGCACTTCAGCTGCACCTTTCCCCCCCCCAGTGTGACTGGGGCCTATGTTAGGCACCCAAATCTGATCCTTGTGTCAACATCACACAGATGCGCTGTCAGAAACAGTATGTTTGGCTCCCAATTAAAACACGGATGTCAAACCGCACCTGAAGACATTGTTCAAAGGCCCCATTCTGAAGAGGTTGGTCTAAATAACTCAAGTGTTTGCTGTGGTCTTTTCTGCCTGGTTTCCTTGTAGAGTGAAATATGTTTCCTGTAAACCGGGCTCTTTGGTCCTGATAAGCATCAACCCCTCAAGGTAACACCCCTGTCCCTTTCCTCTCCCGTGTTTCACGGTGTTCTACGCTGATGCAGAAACGTAGCCCTTTTGGGCAGAACAGACGGCATGCGTGCAAACATGCTCACCGGGCCGATGCTCCCTCTGAGCTGTGGAGTCCTGTGAGCAAAAAATTCGACTTTGTGAGTGACTGGCATTAAAGTTGTGAGCGAGCGATTTGGCCGCTGCATAAATTAATTTGCTCTGGAGCCCTCCCTTCCTGAGCGAAGATAAAAATGTGTGAGCCGGAGGCTAAAGAACTGTGCGCTAGCTCACAGAAGTACAAACTGGGTTCCAAAGTGCAGAGAAGGGCAATTAGAATGATAAAAGGGTTGGAACACCTTCCCGATGAAGAAAGGTTAAAACGCTTGGGGCTCTTTAGCTTGGAGAAACGACGGCTGAGGGGTGACATGATCGAGGTTTATAAGATTATGCATGGGATTGAGCAGGCTGAGAAAGAAGTACTTTTCTCCCTTTCTCACAATGCAAGAACTCGTGGGCACTCCATGAAATTGCTGAGCAGTCGGGTTAGAACAGATAAAAGGAAGTCCTTTTTCACCTGAAGAGTGATTAACATGTGGAATTCACTGCCACAGGAGGTGGTGGCAGCTACAAGCATGGACAGTTCCAAGAGAGAATTAGATAAACATCTGGAGCAGAAGTCCATCAGTGGCTATTAGCCACAGAGTATAGATGGGAGTATAGAGCTGCGGTGGCTTAAGTGGTTAAGACACTGAACTGCAGGCTGTGGAAGGTCAGTAGTTCAGCAGTTCAAGACCCGAGAGTGCCGCATGACGGGGTGAGCTCCTGTCTCTAGTTCCAGCTCCTGCCAACCTAGCAGTTCAAAAGCAAGAAATTGCAAGTAGATAAATAGGTACCACTTCGGTGGGAAGGTAACAGCGTTCTGTGCACCTTGGTGTTTAGTCATGCCGGCCACATGACCATGGAAACGTCTTTGGACAGCGCTGGCTCTTCGGCTTTGAAACGGAGATGAGCACCGCAACCCTAGAGTCGGATTCGACTGGCTTTCAAGCGAGGGAACCTTTACCTTTAAGGGAGCTGCGGTGGCTCAAGTGGTTAAGACGCTGAACTGCAGGCTGTGGAAGGTCAGTAGTTCAGCAGTTCAAGACCTGAGAGTGCCGCATGACGGAGTGAGCTCCCGTCTCTAGTTCCAGCTCCTGCCAACCTAGCAGTTCGAAAGCAAGCAATTGCAAGTAGATAGATAGGTACCACTTCGGTGGGAAGGTAATAGCGTTCCATGCACCTTGGTGTTTAGTCATGCCGGCCACATGACCACGGAAACGTCTTCGGACAGCGCTGGCTCTTCGGCTTTGAAACAGAGATGAGCACTGCAACCCTAGAGTCGGATTCGACTGGCTTTCGAGCAAGGGAACCTTTACCTTTACCTTTTTATAGATGGGAACTCTCAGTCTGGGGCAGGTGATGCACTCTATTCTTGGTGCTGGAGGGGGCAGCAGTGGGAGGGCTTCTAGTGTCCTGGCCCCACTGCTGGACCTCCTGATGGCACCTGGTATATTTTGGCTGCTGTATGACAGAGTGTTGGACTAGATTGGCCATTGGCCTGATTCAACATTGGCTTCTCTTATGTCCTTATGAAGAGGTAGAGGAACTAGAGATCAAATTGCCAACATTCGCTGGGTTATGGAGAAAGCAAGGGAGAACCAGGAAAACATCTGCTTCCACTTCATTGACTACACTAAAGCCTTTGATTGTGTGGATCACAATAAACTATGGCAGGTTCTTAAAGAGATGGGAGTACCAGACCACCTCACATGTCTCTCGAGAAACCTGTATAAGGGTCAAGAAGTGACAGTTAGAACCAGATATGGAACAACTGATTGGTTTAGCGTAGGAAAAGGAGTACGACAAGGAGGTATACTGTCACCTTGCTTATTTAATTTATATGCAGAGTACATCATGCAAAATGCCGGCCTGGATGAATCACAAGTCGGAATTAAGATTGCTGGGGAAAAGATCAATAACCTCAGATATGCAGATGATACCACTCTAATGGCAGAAAGTGAAGAGGGCCTCAAGAGTCTCTTGCTCAGAGTGAAAGAGGAGAGCGCAAAAGTGGGCTTGAAGCTCAACAGCAAAAAAATAAAGATCGTGGCATCTGGCCCCATCACTCCTTGGCAAATAGAAGGGGAAGTCGTAGAAGTAGTGACAGACTTCACATTCCTGGGATCCCAGATCACTGCAGACGGTGACTGCAGCCATGAAATTAAAAGACACCTGCTCCTGGGGAGGAAAGCGATGGCAAACCTAGACAGTATAATAAAAAGTAGAGACATCACCCTGCCAACCAAAGTCCATATGGTCAAAGCCAGTGTTCCCTCTAAGCTGAGTTAGTGTGAGCTCGCTCACAGGTTTTTAGACTGTGGCTCACACATTTTTGTCTCGGCTCAGGAAGGAGGGCTCCAGAGCCAACTTGTCTATGCAGAAGCCAAATCGCTTGCTCACAACTTTAATGCCAATGGCTCACAAAGTAGAATTTTTGCTCACAAGGCTCCACAGCTTAGAGGGAACATACTCAAAGCAATGGTATTCCCTGTAGTAATGTACGGCTGCGAGAGTTGGACCAAAAGGAAGGCTGAGCGCTGAAGAACAGATGCCTTTGAATTATGGTGCTGGAGAAGACTCTTGAGAGTCCCTTGGACTGCAAGGTGTTATGTATTGGGATGTGAATCCTTGCTATACATTTCCATGTTAAGCTTGAGCTGTCACATTATCATTGGCTGGTTTCGGCAAAACCGTTGTAAATACCCAATCACTGTGTGAGAATGTTGCAAAGAGGGAACGGTCCTGATTGGCCTTTATCCCTGTGTTATGAGTGGCCTTTATCTCTGTGTTATGATTGGCCTTTAGCTAACTGTGGGTGTGGCTTTGACAGCCCGGGAGAGTTTAAAAAGGGAGTTGTGCTCCACTTGTTTGTTGTGTGTTCCTGACTTACAGTTTGCTGTTCAAATAAAGCTGAAATCACTTTTGAAGCTGGAATTGTTGTTGAGTCTCATACTTAACACAAGGAGATCAGATCAGTCAGTCTTAAAAGAAATCAACCCTGCCTGTTCCCTGGAAGGCCAGAGACTGAAGCTGAAGCTCAAATACTTTGGCCACCAGATGAGAAGGGAGCACTCTTCCCTGGAGAAGACCCTGATGCTGGGAAAGACTGAAGGTCAGAGAAGAAGGGGACGGCAAAGGATGAGATGGTTAGACAGTGTTATTGATGCAACGAACATGAAATTGAGCAGACTCTGGAGGACAGGAGGGCCGGTGTGACCTGACGGTCCACGGGGTCACGGAGAGTCAGACTTGACTGTGCGACTGAACAACAACAAGCTCACATGAATTCAGCTTAGAGGGAACACTGCACCAGGCCGGTAGCCAGGATTTTTTTGTTCAGGGGGGTATTTACATTTTTAAGTTAAGTTACAGCTGCGGTGGCTCAAGTGGTTAGGACGCTGAACGGCAGGCTGTGGAAGGTCAGTAGTTCAGCAGTTCAAGACCCGAGTGCCGCAAGACGGAGTGAGCTCCCGTCTCTAGTTCCAGCTCCTGCCAACCTAGCAGTTCGAAAGCAAGAAATTGCAAGTAGATAAATAGGTACCACTCCGGTGGGAAGGTAACAGCGTTCCGTGCGCCTTGGTGTTTAGTCATGCCAGCCACATGACCACGGAAATGTCTTCGGACAGTGCTGGCTCTTCGGCTTTGAAACGGAGATGAGCACCGCAACCCTAGAGTCGGAGTCGACTGGCTTTCGAGCAAGGGAACCTTTACCTTTACAGTTAATTAAATCAATCTGAATGCCTTTTGAGCTATCTTTTCTCCGTTCCCATGATGCCCCCCCACCCAAATTCCACAGTGGGAGGGAGAAGGAAACCCGAGGGCAAGTCATGGTGGTCTCTCCTCGAAAAGAAGGTTTCCAGGGCTATTTTTGGGCAGGAACGCACAGGAACGGAGTTCCGGCTGGCTCCCGAGTTGGCCACGCCCAGCAGGAACTCATTAGCATAATAGGCCACACCCAACAAAAGAAACTCATTAGGATTGGCTACATTAGTCGTGTGTGGCCTAACATGCAAAGGAGTTCCTGCTTTGTTTTGACAAAGAAACCAAGGTAAACAGAATAAGAAGCAAATAGTAGGTGTGACTGGATGACGACACTTCTGGTAATGTGGGGGTGTGGTCTAATATGCTAATGAGTTTCTGCTGTTGGGTGTGGCCTATTATGCTAATGAGTTCCTGCTGGGCTTTTTCTACGAACAAAGCCCTGAAGGTTTCTACACCCAAACCTATTTTAAAAAACCAACCCTGACCCCCAAAATAAGGTATCTGGCATGGCTTTTTGTGTGGGGCCGGGCTTTTAATTAAGGGGGCGGGGCCCCAAATGGGCCTGACACACACGTACACTTCCCAGTCGTTGCCGGCACAGTGGTGATTCAAAAAGGTTGCACACAGAAGCCATTCTCTCTCTCTTCTCTCTTGCTCCGGATTGCAAGACGAGATCTAATGGGTGGAAATTATGAGAGAGTCATTACTGGCTAAATATCAGGAGAAACTTCCTGACTGTCAGAGTTGTTGAGCAGTGGAACAGACTGCCTCGGGAGGTGGTGGATGCTCCTTCGCTGGACGTTTCCAAGAGGAGACTGGACGACCATCTTTCGGGGATGCTGTAGGGCTCTCTTTTGGCTTTGCTTCTGCAGAGTGCAGGGGGTTGGACTAGATGACCTGCAGGGACTCTTCCAACTCTAACATTCTGTGGTTCCATGATTCTAAGGCCAAACTGCCAGCCACATTTTTTGGATCTGGGGGACAATGAATAAATGTAGGCAGGGGTCTTTTCGTAGAAAAACAGCTGCAGGAGCTCATTAGCATATGGTATGCTAATGAGCTATTAGGCTATTAGCATATGCCACGCCCCCTGACATCACCGGAAGTTATGTCAGAAGGGGAAGCAAAAGGGGGGAGGCATCTTCAAAAGCCTCCCCTGCCCTTCCCCAGCTGGTCTGGGTGGGGGAGCTAAGAGAGAAGGGGTTTAAAGTTTAAACTCCTTCTCATGAGAGTTGGGCCACAGAAAGAGGAAAGAGGGAAGGAAAGAGAGAGAGTAGAGAGAAGGAAAGAGGAAAAGAAAGAGAAGGAAAGGGGAGGGAAAGAAAGAGAGGGAAGAAGGAGGGAGACAGGGAAAGGAGGAAAAAGAGAAGAGAAGAAGGTGGGAAAGAAAGAAAGAGAGAAGAGAAGAAGGAGGGAAAGAGGAAAAAGAGAGAAAGAAAGGAGGGAATGAAATCAATTTGGCGGCAATTTGGCCCCATTATATCCTATGGGCCATTGAAGTCAATGGTGAAAACATAGGGTATATTCTGGGGGCTGGAGGGGAGGGGTTTGAGGGAGAGGCTCCAAACCCACAGGGTAGCTGATGGAGCCTCTTCCCAAGATACCCACCAAGTTTTAAGAACATTGGACCAGGGGGTCCAATTCTAGTGGCCCCCAAACAGGTTGCCCCTATTCCCTCCATTGTTCTCTATAGTGGGGAAAAAATAACTTTTTTTCCCACCATAGCAGAACAATGGAGGGAATAGGGGCAACCTGTTTGAGGGCCCATAGAATTGGACTCCTTGATCCAATGTTCTTGAAACTTAGTGGGTATCTTGGGAGAGGCTCCATTAGCTACCCTGGGAGTTTGGAGCCTCTCCTCAAACCCCCTCCTCCAGCCCCAGAATATACCCTATGTTTTCACCATTGACTTCAATGGCCCATAGGATATAGGTAAAGGTAAAGGTTCCCTTGCTCGAAAGCCAGTCGAATCCGACTCTAGGGTTGCGGTGCTCATCTCTGTTTCCAAGCCGAAGAGCCAGCGCTGTCCGAAGACGTTTCCGTGGTCATGTGGCCGGCATGACTAAACACCAAGGTGCACGGAACGCTGTTACCTTCCCACTGAAGTGGTACCTATTTATCTACTTGCAATTTCTTGCTTTCGAACTGCTAGGTTGGCAGGAGCTGGAACTAGAGACAGGAGCTCACCCCGTCATGCGGCACTCACGGGTCTTGAACTGCTGAACTACTGACCTTCCACAGCCTGCAGTTCAGCGTCTTAACCACTTGAGCCACCGCAGCTCCCCCCCATAGGATATAATGGAGCTGAAATTGACATTTGGCTGCCTGAAAGACTCCCAGGACGCCGGCTGGGGGTGGGGCTTGGCTCCTTAGCTCCCCCCCCCAAAAAAAAGACCCCTGAATGTAGGCAGGAGGAGGGAAGGTTATTGGCCTAGAAAATGCAAGGGAAGTCGTTTGGACGTTTGAAACCGGTCCTTTGGGTGGGGACTCCAAAAGGCACTATTTGTACTGAATAGGACTGGGACTCCTGAGTAAACTTAGCAGTCATGGGATAAGAGGACGGGCTCTCTTCTGGATTAAAAACTGGCTAAATGACAGGAAGCAAAAATCAATGGAGAGTTCTCACAATGGAGGGAAGAAGAAGAAGAGGAAGAGGAGGAGGAGGAGGAGGAGGAGGAGAAGACTGGATTACTACCCCGCCCTTCACTCAGAGTCTCAGAGCAGTTTACAAACTCCTTCCCCTTCCCCTCCCCACAACAGACACCCTGTGAGGTAGGCGGGGCTGAGAGAGCTCTCTCGAGGACTGCTCTTGAGAGAACAGCTCTGACAGAACTACGGCTTGCCCAAGGTCATCCAGCAGCTGCAAGTGGAGGAGTGGGGAATCAAACCCGGTTCTCCCAGATTAGAATCCACGCACTTAACCACTATGCCAAACTGGAAGTGAGCAGTGGGGTCCCCCAAAGATCAGTACCGGGACTGGTACTATTTAATTTATCAGTAATCTGGAACTAGGGTTTACCCCCACTTTTGGGCCCTCCAATTTGCCACAGGCCAGCTGACTAGCGGGGGAAGCCCTGCCCCTGAAGAACCCCATAGCACCCAACATGCCTGGCGCAATTACATCACCCAGAGGTGACATCACCCAGCAGGTGACATCATCCAGCAGGTGCAAGTGGAGGAGTGGGGAATCAGACCCTGTTCTCCCAGATTAGAGTCCGCGCACTTAACCACTGCACAGGAAAAGGATTGAGAATAAAACGGACGATGTTGTAATGCCCCTGTTTAGATCTGCGGTGCGGCCTCATTTGGAACACTGTGTGCAGTTCTGGTCATCGTATCTCCAAAAGGACGTTGCAGAGCCGGGAAAAGTCCAGAGGAGGGTGACCAAAAGGATGACAGAATTGGAGCAGCTTCCCTTTGAGGGAAGGCCAAAGAGTCTGGGACTTTTCCATTTAGGAAAGAGGTGACTAAGGGGGGGAACATGGGAGAGGTTTATAACATTATGGACAGGGAGTGCGGAGAGTCGACAGCAATGTTCCCGCTAAGCTGTGGAGTCTTGTGAGCAAAAATTCTACTGGCATTAAAGATGTGAGCGAGCGATTTGGCTACTGCATAACCTAGTCTGCTCTGGAGCCATCCGTCCTGAGAGCTAAGGTGAAAATGTGTGAGCCGGAGGCTAAAGAACGGTGAGCTAGCTCACACGAATTCAGCTTAGAGGGAACATTGGTTGACAGAGAGGACTTTTCCTCCCAAAACACTTGAACTCAAGGGCATTTGACGAAACTGATGGGTAGTAGGTTCGGGACAGACAAAAGGAAAGATTTCTTTGCACAGGGAGGGATTAAAATGTGGAATTCGCTACCAGAGGATGTAGCAATGGCTGCAGGGATAAACAGATTTAAAAGGGGATTAGACAGATCCATGGAGGATAAATCTGTCAGTGGCTACTAACCGCCATACTCAGAAGTGCTAAACCCCTGAATCCCAGAGTCAGGAGGCAACCTCAGGGGAAGACCTCGGCCTCTCTGCCCTGTTGCTGGCCCTCCAGAGGAACTGGTTGGCCCCTGTGTGAGACGGGAGGCTGGACTGGATGAGCCCTCCCTGGTCTGACCCAGCAGGTCTCTTCTGAGGTTCCTATCAGGGGAAGGCCTTGGCCTCTCTGCCCTGTTGCTGGCCCTCCAGAGGAACTGGTTGGCCCCTGTGTGAGACGGGAGGCTGGACTGGATGGACCCTCCCTGGTCTGACCCAGCAGGGCTCTTCTGAGGTTCTGATCAGGGGAAGGCCTCGGCCTCCATGCCCTGTTGCTGGCCCTCCAGAGGAACTGGCTGGCCACTGTGTGAGACAGGAGGCCGGACTAGATGGACCATTGGTCTGATCCATCAAGGCTCTCCTTATAGTCTTATGACTGTTCCTCTGTGTACCCCCCCCTCGCTCTCTTTCCCCGCTCAGCTGGTATCACCCCTACATCAGTGTAAAGGTGTTCGTGGAGGAAAGTCACAGATGAAAAAGCATTCAGTAAAGCATTTGACAAAGTATCTCATGATATCCTTGAGGATAAGCTGGTTAAGTGTGGGCTGGATGGAACAACCATGGGATGGATTCATGGTTGGTTGAAAAATCGTACCCAACGAGTGCTTGTAAAGGGCTCTGCATCTACGTGGAGAGAAGTCTCGAGTGGAGTGCCACAGGGCTCGGTCTGAGGCCCGGTGTTGTTCAAATGTTTTTATAAATGACCTGGAGGAAGACACAGAGGGGATGCTTATCAAATTTGCAGATGACACAAAGCTGGGTGGGATTGCCAGTTCTGAAGAAGACAGAGTCAGGATTCAAAATGATCTAGATAGGCTGGAACAGTGGGCTGAGGCAAATAAAATGAAATTCAATAGAGATAAGTGCAAAGTCCTACACTTAGGTACAAAAAACCAAAGGCACAGATATAGAATGAGAGGGACTTGGCTTGACAGCAGCACATTTGAAAGGGATCTGGGTGTTCTGGTTGATCAGAAGCTCAGCATGAGCCTGCAGTGCGATGTGGCTGTGAAGAAAGCTAATGCAACCTTAGAATGCATTAACAGAAGCGTTGTGTCCAGATCATGGGAGGTGGTAGTTCCGCTCTGTTCTGCTATGGTCAGTCCTCACCTGGAGTCCTGTGTCCCGTTTTGGGCACCACATTTTAGGAAGGATATTAACAAACTCGAGCGTGTCCAGAAGAGGGCGACCAGGATGGTGAGAGGGTTGGAGTCCAAGTCTTAGGAGGAAAGGCTGAAAGAGTTGGGTATGTTTAGCCTGGGAAAGAGAAGGCTCAGAGGGAGCATGATTGCAGTCTTCAAGTATTTGAAGGGCTGTCATGTAAAAGATGGAGCAGATCTATTCTCTCTTGCTCCAGATTGCAAGACTAGATCTAATGGCTGGAAATTACAAGGGAATCGATACTGGCTAGATACCAGGAGAAACTTCCTAACTGTCAGAGTGGTTGAGCAGTGGAACAATCTGTCTTGGGAGGTGGTGGATGCTCCTTCGCTGGAAGTTTCCAAGAGGAGGCTGGACGACCATCTTTTGGGTATGTTGTAGGTATGTAGGGCTATCTTTTAGCTATGCTCCTGCTGAGTGCAGGGGGTTGGACTAGATGACCTGCAAGGTCCCTTCCAACTCTAACATTCTATGATTCTATGACTTGGGGGCAACCCCCACAGAGTTTTCAAGGCAAGAGACTAATGGAGGTGGTTTGCCCCTGCCCACTTCTGTGTTGCAAACCTAGATTTTCCTGGTGGTCTCCCATCCAAGTCCTGACCAGGGCCGACCCTGCTTAGCTTCCAGTTGCTGACTAGATCAAATGAGGCCGGGCTGTCCACGTCAGGGCAAGAGATTAAGAAAGGTGGTTTGCCACTACCTGCCTGCCATTGCAACCCTAGACTTCCTTAGAACAGATAAAAGGAAGTCCTTCTTTACCCAAAGGGTGATTAACACATAGGCTTCACTGCCACAGGAGGTGGTGGTGGCTACAAGCATGGACGGCTTCAAGAGGGAATTAGATAAGCTAGCATATGGAGCAGAGGTCCATCAGTGGCTATGTGCCACAACAATGTTCCTTCTAAGCTGTGGAGTCTTGAGAGCAAAAATTCTCCTTTGTGAGCTACTGGGATGAAAGTTGTGAGCAAGCGATTTGGCTCCTGCATAAATTATTTTGTTCTGGAGGCATCCTTCCTGAGCTGAGACAAAAAGGCATGAGGTGGAGGCTAAAAAACTGTGAGCTAGCTCACACTAACTCAGCTTAGAGGGAACACTGGCCACAAAGTATAGATAGGACCTCTCAGGCTGGGGCAAGTGAGGCTCTGTATTCTTGGTGCTGGGGGGGCAACAGTGGGAGGGCTTCTAGTGTCCTGGCCCCAGTAGTGGACCTCCTGGTGGCACCTGGTATTTCTGGCCACTGTGTGACACAGAGTGTTGGACTGGATGGGCCCTTCGCCTGATCCAACATGGCTTCTCTTATGTTCTTATATCTGAGGCAGAGATGCTCTGTATTCTTGGTGCATGGGGGGGCAACAGTGGGAGGGCTTCTAGTGTTCTGGCCCCACTGGTGGACCTCCTGATGGCACCTGGTGTTTTTGGCCACTGTGTGGCACAGAGTGTTGGACTGGATGGGCCATTGGCTTGATCCAACATGGGCTTCTCTGATATTCTTATGTTCTTATGTAAGGTTGCAGCACAGAGGCAGGACAATGGCGAACCACCTCTGAACACCTCTCCCCTTGAAAAACCCAACAGGGTCGTCGTAAGCCAGCTGCGACTTGCCAGTGCTTTCCACCGCCAATCCACTTTGAGTCTCCGGGAGAAACGAGGACTATAAATACCGCAAATAAACAAATAGCACAAAGAAGCATTGCCTCTCTTTGGAACGAGGGCCAGGAAAGAGGAAGGAGCTGAGCGGCGCTGTTCGGAAACCCGAGCGCACTTTGAGTAAGAGGCTTCTTCAGGTGGAAGGAGACACTTGACCTCAGGAATGAACCCAGCCTGATTCTGGAGAAAATGCAATCATCTGTTTTAATTTAGCTGGTGAGGAAGTGAGTTCAGCGTCCGTTGCTCCCCTTGCCGGTCTGGCTGGCTTAGCGTCACCTTGCCAGCAGAGACACACGTATAGAATCACAGGATCATAGAATGTTAGAGCTGGAAGGGACCTCGCAGGTCATCTAGTCCAACCCCTGCACTCTGCAGACTCCCGAGGCAGACTGTTCCACTGCTCAACCACCCTTACAGTCAAGAAGTTTCTCCTGGTATTTAGCCGGTATCGACTCCCTTGCCACTCGATCTAGTCTTGCAATCCAGAGCAAGAGAGAAGAGATCTGCTCCATCTTTTACATGACAGCCCTTCAGATACTTGAAGACTGCCATCATGTCCCCTCTAAGCCTTCTCTTTCCCAGGCTAAACAGACCCAACTCTTTCAGCCTTTCCTCGGATTCCAACCCTCTCACCATCCCAGTCGCCCTCTGCTGGAGACGCTTGAGTTTGTCAACATCCTTCCTAAAATGTGGTGCCCAAAACTGGACACAGGACTCCAGGTGAGGCCTGACCATAGCAGAATAGAGAGGAACTACCACTTCCTGTGATCTGGACACAATGCTTCCGTGAATGCATCCTAAGATCACATTATGGTTGTCTTTGTTAGCTTTCCTGGTAAACTGCTGAGAGTAGCCACCGGTGAATTTCTGTAGGCGGTCACCATGTTTTGAAACTCCATCGGCAATTCCCTCTTTCAACTATATGTTCTAAGTCTTGAGAAATACAGAGCTAATGTTGCCCTTATACTACGCTTCCAAAAATCCTGATTCACAGATCCTTTCCTCCTCTGCAACTGAGAAACAACATCCCTTGTGTGCAATTTTGGCATTTGAGAAGAAACTCCAAGTTTCCTGAGGATTATGCAAAAGATGCTAAAGTTTTGTCTCAATGGGTTTACCAGGTTTAAAGGACCAGGTAGTAGGATATGTGCCTTTTCCTCAGAAAGGATATTATAGCATTGGGAAAAGTGCAGAAAAGGGCAACTAGGATGATAAAAGGGTTGGAACACTTTTCCTATGAAGAAAGGTTAAAACGCTTGGGGCTCTTTAGCTTGGAGAAATGACGGCTGAGGGGTGACATGATCGAGGTTTATAAGATTATGTGTGGGATAGAGCAGGTCGAGAAAGAAGTACTTTTCTCCCTTTCTCACAAGACAAGAACTCGTGGGCACTCCATGAAATTGCTGAGCAGTCGAGTTAGAACGGATAAAAGGAAGTCCTTCTTCACCCAAAGAGTGATTAACACGTGGAATTCACTGCCACAGGAGGTGGTGGCAGCTACAAGCATGGACGGCTTCAAGAGGGAATTGGATAAACGGATGGAGCAGACGTCCATCAGTGGCTATAAGCCACAAGGTATAGACAGGAACTCTCAGTCTGGGGCAGGTGATGCACTCTATTCTTGGTGCTTGGGGGGTCAACAGTGGGAGGGCTTCTAGTGTCCTGGCCCCACTGGTGGACCTCCTGATGGCACCTGGTATTTTTGGCCGCTGTGTGACAGAGTGTTGGACTAGATGGGCCATTGGCCTGATTCAACACTTTTTTTCATTCTTTTTTTTTTAATAGGTTTATTTTTTTTGAATTTTCTACATATTACACAATATCTTTTGTCTCCTTACTTTACTTAACTCAATAAGTTCCCCCCTCCCTCCCTCTACCCCTTGTTTGTTGATCTTTTATTCACAGCCACGGGCACAAAGTCTGAATCTTCCACCGAATGTCCTGTCTTCCTTCCACTGTTATCCACTTTAGATAGATCTTCCACCTCGCTTGAATTTCTTCGGCTTTATCCTCCCATGTGGTCTTCTGGCGCAATTTCTCAATGATGTCCGACTGCACAAAATCAAACAAATAAGTGTGCCAGGTATCTATTGTCCATTTGCTCTTATCTTTCCAGCCCAGAGCTATCACTGCCTTGCCTGCTAACACCATAGCTTTGAGTATAGCCTGGGTTTCCTTATTGACTGCCTTATTTCCTAATATACCCATTAACATTAGTTTAAAGTCTACATTCAATGAAATTCTACATATTTTCTTTATAATTTGTATTATTTTTGACCAAAAGACTCTCACCTCTGGACATTCCCACCACATATGAGAGAACCAGCCCTTAAATTGTTTACAGTGCCAACACATAGAACTCGATCCCGGAAACATGTTTGCTATCTGCGCTGGTGTTTTATACCACTTTGTGAAAAATTTATGTTCCAATTCATTAAATTTAATAATTTTGGTTTCTTCTATTCCCTTCATTATTCTATTTGCATCGTTTTCCGATATCTGGCCTTCCTTACACCATGTTTTCTGTAAATAAAGTATTGCCCTATCTTTATTGGATAACATTTTCTTGTAAATATATCCTGCTAATCCTTGTTTAAATTTTTGCATCCTATTATGTATTTCTTCAATTGGTTCTTCTGTCCAAATATTTCCTTTTTCATTAACTTCCTTAATCATTCTATAAAGGCCTGTAATTTTTAACCAATATTGCTTGCCTATCTCCTCGATTAATTCCTGTGCTGGTTTTAGAGTGCCTCCTCTAAATAAGTCTCTTAGCCTATAATATCCCTTTGATCTCAGGAGTTCACACCATTTATTTTCTTCTGTTTCGTTATAGAGGGACTTTAGTGGTGCCCATTTTGAGGTTCTTTTAAGCCATGAGGGCTGCCACTTGTTCCACACTGTTAGTGTTGAATACCTAGGTCCCTTAACTTGTATAAGATCTTTATTTGTCGTTTTGGAGAATACCCCAAAACTCCCTATGTTATTATTGATTTCGTTCTCAAAACTCACCCATTTTAGTCCCTCTCCGTCGCCTATCTCCAGTATCGATTTTATTTGGAAGGCTTCGTAATAGCTAATCAGGTCAGGGACTCCCCATCCCAACTCTGATCTGTGGCTATAAATTATCTTTCTCTGTATTCTGCATTTTTTACTACCGAAAATCCATTCCTTAATCACTCTGTTCCATTGGTCTAGTTTTTTGGTATACATTCCTAGCGGTATTGTCTGAAAGAGGTATATTAATCTTGGCAGCCAAAACATTTTAACACTTTTTATTCTAGTAGATATATTCATTATTTTATTTTTCCACTTTTTCATATCTTTTTCTATTTTCTTCCAGACCTTGTTATAATTGTTCTCTGCTATTTTATCGATATTCTTCTGTAGTACAATGCCTAAATATCTGAATTTTTTGGTGCCCATTCCAATATTAGTAATCCCATGTATTTGTTCCCTTTCCTCTTTAGTCACATTAAGGTACATAATTTCTGATTTAGCCATGTTCACCTTCAGTCCTGAACATTTTTCGAAGTCCTCTAATATAACTTTTATTTCTTTTACTGCCTCTTTGGGGTTTGTCATAGCGATTATAATGTCGTCGGCAAATAAATTGATTTTCATTTCTTCCTTCTTTACCCTGTATCCTTCCACCCTTGCAGAATTTCTTATTCTTTCAGCTAGCTGTTCTATTGCTAGTATAAATAGGAGGGGCGAGAGCGGGCATCCTTGCCGGACTCCTCTTTGAATCTTGAGGGGTTGTGAGTGTTCTTCATTAACTCTCACCACTGCTGTCCCTTCTCTGTACATTTCTTGGATTGCTTTTATATATGGCTCCCCCATCTCGTATTTAGTCATTACCTGCCACAGAAAATCCTGGGAGAGTGTATCAAATGCTTTGTAGACATCTAATTTCAAGAGGCCTAGCTTTTTTTTGTGGCCATGTTGTAATACATTTATAATATTCCTTATGGGGTGGGCTATATTCCTGTCTTTTACAAATCCATATTGGTCCTCCTTTATTATGCTAGGTATGATCTTCTTTAATCTATTTGCCAGTATTTTTGCAAAGATTTTATAATCCTGATTTAGTAAACTAATAGGTCTATATGAGCCCACTTCCTCTGGGTCTTTATGTGGCTTAGGGATTACCACTATTTCTGATTGCCTCCACGAATCTGGGGCTTTTTTCCCTTTCAATATTCCATTAAATACCTCTTGGAGCTCTGGGGCCAATATGTCTACCATCTCCTTATAGAATTCACTTGTGAAACCGTCTAGGCCTGGGGATTTGCCCTTTTTCAATTCTTTAATTACCACCTTTATCTCCTGTAGTGTTATTTCCTCCTTTAACATAATTTCATCATTTTCTTTGAGTGTTGTTCTTATATCTTCCTCATATATGACTATGTCCTTTTTTTTATACAGCTCCTTATAAAAGGTCTCGAAGGCTTTTACTATATCTTTTGAGTTGCCAGTTCTTTGGCCATTCACTTTTATATTTTCTATCTTTTGCCTTACCTTCCTGTTTTTCAAATAGTTAGCTAACCTTCTGGCCGAATTAATACTATTTCTATGGAAGTCATTTCTTACCATTGCTTCTCTCTTCCATAATGTAACTGAGTCCAACTCATCTAATTGTTTTTTAATTGTTGTTATCTGACTCTGTACTTTTAAATCATGATTGGTGATTTGTTCCTTTTGCAACCTCTCCAGTTCCTGAATTTTAGATTGTCTTTTTAGATAGCGTTCTCTTTTGATGTACTTTTCCTTATTTATGCAGTGTCCCCTTATCACCGCCTTCGCGGCATCCCACAGGGTATTAGTTGGGACAGTCCCTCTATTCTCCTCAAAATATAATCTTATCTGCTCCATCATATAGCTCCTATCTTCCTCTTTAGCCATTATTAAATTATTGTACCTCCAAGTTCTATTTTTTGGTTTTTGATTGCCTTCTATTTCTATAGTGATTGGTGCATGATCCGATATCCAGATTGGGTGCGTTGTAATTTTTTTTATAGTCAGGTTGCTGCTTTTTTCTACAATTATGTAATCTATGCATGATGGGGTTTTGTGCCGGCTGGATACATGGGTGGGTTTTGGCTGCTGTCCTATCAATTCATGTGCTTCCCTCAAGCCCCAATCTCCTATTTTAATTGCCTTATTTTTAGTCAGATCCATGTTCAAATCTCCTGTCATAATTAATTCTCCCTCTGCGAATTGCTTAGTTTTTTTAACTAGCCTGGCTAAAAATTTCTTTTGTCCTTTATTGGGTGCATATATATTTACCAATGTAAATTTCTTCCCCTCTAATCTGAATTTAGCCATCACATATCTCCCTTCCCTGTCTGTCCTTCTTTCTAGTACCTCTACTCTAAGTTTCTTATGAGTCATTATTGCCACTCCTCTGGCCTTGGTGTGGCTCCTAGCTTCCGCTAACATCATCCAGGTCGAGTCTTTTAGCAAAGGCTTGTTGTCATTTCTTTTCTTATGTGTTTCCTGTAAACACAGAACATCAGTTTTTTGCTCTCTTGCCAACTTGGCTATCCTATATCGTTTAATTTCTGATGTTAAACCATTGACATTCAGTGATAAAATTTTTATTGTTTTATCCATATCCCACATCAATTAAGGCTTTGACATCTCGTGGCTGTGAAAAATTTGAATGGTTAGTTAGTTTACCCTTCCCCTTCCCTTCCCCCCCGTGGTTGAGAGTAAAGGTGGAAAGAAAATCTCTTCCCCTCTCTCCACTGCATGGGGTGCACGCATCCCCCTCCTCCTCCTTCTTGATACTGTAAAAAATGATAATACTATTAATAGTCATTAGCTCAATCAATAAAGGTATACTTCCCTTAATTGGTTATCGGGAGCTGGTCCTGAGGCGTTTCCCTCCTCTCTCTGAAGTTCCTTCGTCGCCATCTTCAGGAACCCCCGATTCCGCTTCCATTTCTTGCTCTCCCATATCGTCTGTGTTTATACCTAATTGTTTAAGTAGTTCCTTTGCCTCTGTGGTGTTCCTTGCCATCAGTCGCTTTCCTTCCCGAAATATAATTATCGAGGATGGATAGCCCCATGAAAATTTCACGTTATTTGCATAAAGCTTTTGGGCAAAGGGGCGCATGAGGTTTTTTTTCCTTAAGGTCTCTTGACAAAAGTCTTGTCTCACCCAGACTTTTCTTCCTCTAAAAGTCAGGTCTTTCCTCTTCTTTAGTGCTGTATATATTTGCTGTTGAATTTTCTCTCTGGCAAATTTAATTATTACATCTCTAGGGGCCCCGCCCCTCCCATTCCTTTGTAGTCGATGCACTCTCTCAACATCCTCTGTTTTTATTTCTACTTCGTTTGTCTGCAGCCACTGTATCAGCGATTCCTCCAATTTATTTACAGAAATTTCTTCAGATATCCCTGATAAAATAAGGTTAGCTCTTCTGTTTCTGTCTGACAAGTCATTTATTTGGCGGTTCAGAGCGGTTATTTTTTGCTCATTAGCTTCAGCAAGCTCTTTGGCTGTTGTAGCTGTCTGCTTTATAGAAGCTATTTCTGTGCCTATTTTGCTAATTTCTCCACGTAGTGAGATTAACTCACTACTGATTTTCTCTTGAAAGGCAAGGACTGTATTTTGGAGTCCTGAAATTTGTTCAGATAGGTCCTTAATTGTCTTCGCCATATCTGGTTCAAAGCTTTGGGAGCGGCCTTAAGAATCTCAAGGCTTTCCTTTCTAGCACAGCAGTAAATTAGTTTCTTACCACTCTGAAGTTGTTCTAGCCAGCTGCTTCCTGGTAATCAGCCTCTTATCTGGGTTTGCGTAGTATTTACAAACTTTGAGCTATAAATTCTTTAGTTCGAAGGAGGAGCTCGGAGGAAACACAGCCGGCTTGGTTTAACGCATGCGTGCAACCGGCCTGATTCAACACTGGCTTCTCTTATGTTCTTACAGGATAGTGCACCAGGCAATACTTAGAGTGGAGTCTTTCAGGACCTTCTAACTCTCGAGAACTAGAGAGCCAATCTTGCCCTTATACTACACTTCCAAAAATTCTGATTCACAAAAAATTGAGGTTGCAAGACCTGACGAAGGCACACAGAAACGGGATTCTTCTTACCGGCTCCCCGTAATCTTGTGAGCTTCATGTTGCGAACCGGACAACTCTTTGAAGTGTTGATCTCTTGAAATATTGTGGCTGAGTTTTGTTCTGTTTGTATTATTCAAGCTCGTGAAGGTATTGCACCTTTACAGCAACAGACACAATACAAATATTGTTTCTAGATCGTGACACGTTTATTTCAGTCTGAATATAGAATTCGTTGTAAGCCATGCTTTAGCGTTTGGATATTGCCTTCCACACCGTGGTCCTTCTGTTGTAGTAATATCCTCCAGGTGGTGGCTGGAGGTCTCTCGCTATTACAGCTGATCTCCAGGTGACAGAGATCAGTTCACCTGGAGAAAATGGCCCCCTGCATCGCACTTCATATTTCAAGCAGTGAGCAAACTACTGTTAACAGCAGAGTCTCCGTGCCCTTTTGGCCCTCCAGAGGAATTAGTTGGCCACTGCGTGAGGCAGGATGCTGGACTAGTTGGACCCTCAGTGGTCTGGTCCAGCCGGGCTCTTCTGATGTTCTTATGAGGGGAAGGCCTCGGCCTCCATGCCCTGTTGTTGGCCCTCCAGAGGAACTGGCTGGCCCCTGTGTGAGACAGGAGGCTGGACTAGACGGACCTCTGGTCTGATCCAGCAGGGCTCTTAAGTTCTTATGATGGGAAGGCCTTGGCCTCCATGCCCTGTTGTTGGCCCTCCAGAGGAACTGGTTGGTCTCTGTGAGACAGGATGCCGGACCAGATGGACCCTCAACTGGTCTGATCCAGCCGGGCTCTTCTGAGGTTCTTCTCAGGGGAAGGCCTCGGCCTCTCTGCCCTGTTGTTGGCCCACCAGAGGAACTGGTTGGTCTCTGTGTGAGACAGGAGGCTGGGCCAGATGGACCCTCTCTGGTCTGATCCAGCAGGGCTCTTCTTAAGTTCTTATCAGGGGAAGGCCTCAGCCTCTGTGCCCTGTTGTTGGCCCTCCAGAGGAACTGGCTGGCCCCTGTGTGAGACAGGAGGCTGGACCAGATGGACCCTCCCTGGTCTGACCCAGCAGGGCTGTACTTACGGTTCGAAAGGGCTGGGGCTAGATCTCCCAGCAGCTGTTAGTGAAACGACATCTCCACATTCAGAGGCAGTATTCCTGTGAATATTAGATCCTGCAGTTAAAAAATAAACAAACCGAGAACGGCCATCAGCTCAGCAGAGTCTTTGTGACCTTCTCGGAAGCACAGGGTTGCCAGCTCCAGGTTGGGAAATTCCCGGAAATTGGGGTGGGGGTGCTTGGGGAGCAAGGTTAGCCGGGATGGGATACCTTAGAGCAGAGGCGTCGAAGTCGTTTGTCACGAGGGCCGGATCTGACACAAAAATGTCTCTTTGTCAGGCCAGGCCATGTGTGCCATTAAAGATAAAGCCAGGTACCGGAGATATGGACTTTATGAAGCACACAGGCAAACCCAATTAATTATACTATTTTTTACTCCAAATACAAACATCCTGCGCACTCAGGCAGATCACGAGAAGGGAGGGCAGGAAGGGTTGCCTCAATGCTTAGTTCTCGTGGCCCTTTCTTACACACCCAGGGAAATGCCGATCGCCACGTTGGGGTCAGGAAGCAGTTTTTCTCCAGGAGGTTCTTTGTCATTTTCTGGGCATGGAACAGGGGTCACTGCAAGTGTGGAGGGGGAGGTATTTGTGAATTTCTTGCATTGTTCAGGGGGCTGGACTAGCTGACTCTGGAGGTACCTTCCAATTCTATTATTCTATGAATCTATACTTAAATTTAAATATTAAATCAATAGCCTCAGATATGCAGACGATACCACTCTGATGGCAGAAAGGGAAGAGGACCTAAAGAGCCTCTTGCTCAGGGTGAAAGAGGAGAGCGCAAAAGTGGGCTTGAAGCTCAACATCAAGATAACTAAGATCATGGCATCTGGCCCCATCACTCCTTGGCAAATAGAAGGGGAAGTTGTAGAAGTAGTGACAGACTTCACGTTCCTGGGATCCCAGATCACTGCAGATGGGGACGGCAGCCATGAAATTAAAAGATGCCTGCTCCTGGGGAGGAAAGCGATGGCAAACCTAAACAGCATGATAAAAAGCAGAGACATCACCCTGCCAACAAAAGTCCGCATGGTCAAAGTGATGGTATTCCCCGTAGTAACGTATGGCTGCGAGAGCTGGACTATAAGGAAGGCCGAGCGCCGAAGAATAGATTATTTTGAACTATGGTGCTGGAGAAGACTCTTGAGAGTCCCTTGGACTGCAAGGAGATCAAATCAGTCAATCCTAAAAGAAATCAACCCTGATTGTTCCTTGGAAGGCCAGATCCTGAAGTTGGAGCTCAAATACTTTGGCCACCAAATGAGAAGGGAGCCCTCACTGGAGAAGACCCTGATGCTGGGAAAGATTGAAGGTCAAAGAAGAAGGGGACGGCAAAGGGTGAGATGGTTAGACAGTGTCATCAATGCAATGAACATGAAACTGAGCAAACTTCAGCGGACAGCGGAAGACAGGAGGGCCTGGCGTGATCTGGTCCAGGGGGTCGCGAAGAGTCGGACTCGACTGTGCGACTGAACAACAACATGCTTAAAACACGAATACAATATTTCCTTACAGTATCTCCCTGATGCCCACCCTCCCATTTCCACAGCCCACTACTTATTAGCACTGGGACAGTATAGAAAGGTAAAGGTTTCCCTTGCTTGAAAGCCAGTCGAATCCAACTCTAGGGTTGCGGTGCTCATCTCTGTTTCCAAGCCGAAGAGTCAGCGCTGTCCGAAGACTCCTCCATGGTCATGTGGCTGGCATGACTAGATGCCAAGGTGCACAGAGTGCCATTACCTTCCCACCAAAGGGGTACCTATTTATCTAATTGCAATTTCTTGCTTTCGAACTGCTAGGTTGGCAGGAGCTGGGGCTAGAGACGGGGGGGGTCACTCCATCACACGTCACTGGGGTCTCGAACTGCTGAGCTACAGACCTTCCGGCCTGCAGTTCAGCGTCTTAACCACTGAGCCACTGCGGCCTCTTGGGACAGTATACCGGGACACAATGCACAACCTCTGTCATCTGGCAACAAGGGTAATGACCAGTTGCTCCTGGGCCACAAAAAGCCCTGGACGGGCCGATTCCGGCCCATGGGCCGTACGTTTGACAGCTCTGCCTTAGAGCCCACCCTCCAAAGCAGTCATTTTTCTCCTGGGGAACGAACCTCTGTTGCCTTGAGATAAATTGTAATTCTGGGAGAGGTCATAAGAACATAAGAGAAGCCAGTGTTGAATCAGGCCAATGGCCCATCTAGGCCAACACTCTGTCACACAGCGGCCAAAATATACCAGATGCCATCAGGAGGTCCAGCAGTGGAGCCAGGGCACCAGAAGCCCTCCCACTGCTGCCCCCTCCAGCACCAAGGATAGAGTGCATCACCTGCCCCAGACTGAGAGTTCCCATCTATACCCTGTGGCTAATAACCACTGATGGACCTCTGCTCCATATGCTTATCCAATTCCCTCTTGAAGCCGTCTCCAGATGCTTGTAGCTGCCACCACCTCCTGTGGCAGTGAGTTCCACGTGTTCATCACTCTTTGGGTGAAGAAGGACTTCCTTTTATCTGTTCTAACCCGACTGCTCAGCAATTTCATGGAGTGCCCACGAGTTCTTGTCTTGTGAGAAAGGGAGAAAAGGACCTCTTTCTCAACCTACTCAGTCCCATGCATCATCTTATAAACCTCGATCATGTCACCCCTCAGCCGTCGTTTCTCACCTGGAGGCTCACCTGGAGGCTGGCAACCCCAAGGCATCTGGACGGCCACTGCTGGCAACAGGACACTTGGCCAAGCAGGCCTTACCCGGATCAGGCAGGGCCTTTTCTGGCTCCCTGAATTTTGCAGAAAGATGCAGACTCAGAGAGCCCTGGTGGGGAAGCGGCCCAACTTTCCGCCTACCGCTGCTGTGTCACTGGGGGTGAAAGCCCCGGAGGCCTTCCTTCGGGGACAAAGGACTTCCTTTGTGCTTCGGTGCGCTGGAGCCGAGGTTGTCCTTCCTAACCACTGCCTGGAGAGAGGGAAGGCGCCTGATATGTTCAGCTCCAGTCGCTTGGCCAAGTCTGTGGTTTTCTGACGGGATGTGGTCGGACGCGTTGCTCAAGCCGGATCCGCAGCCGACCCGCCCGCCGGGTCTGGAAAGCCTCAACGTTCCCTTTCTTTTGCCCAAAAGAGAGGAAAACCAGAGAGAGCATAGCTGCTCAAAGGACCACCATGGGATGTGTGTGTGCACGCGTGCATGGGACAGAGAGAGGGAGACAGAACAAAAGGAAGGAAGGAAGGAAGGAAGGAAGGAAGGAAGGAAGGAAGGAAGGAAGGAAGGAAGAAGGGAGGGAGGGAAGGGAGGAAGGAGGGAGGGAAGGTGGGAAGGCAGGAAGGAAAGAAGGAAGGAGAGAGGGAGGGAAGGGAGGAAGGAGGGAGGGAAGGAGGGAGGGAACGAAGGAAAGAAAGAAGGAAGGAAGGAGGAAGGAAGGAGGGAAGGAAGGAAGGAAAGAAGGAAGGAAGGAGGAAGGAGGAAGGAAGGAAAGAGAGAGAGAGAGAAAGGGAGGGGGAGGGAGAGAAGTAAAAAAGAAGGAAAAAAGGAAAGGGAACAAAAAAAGATGGAAGGAAGAAAGGAAAGGGAAAGAAAAAATAGAGAAGGAAGGAAAGAAAGAGACAGCAGAAGTAAATGAGAGAAGGAGGAAAGGAACAAAAGAATGACAGCGGAAAAAGGAAAGAATGGAAGAGAAAGAAAAGAGAGAAAGAAGGAACGAAAGAGTGAAGGGAGGAGTGAAAGAAGGAGTGAAAGAGAGGAAGAAGGAAAAAAGGGTATAGAAAAAGAAAGGAATGAAAGAGAGAAAGCAAAGGGAAAGAGAGAAAGAAGGAAACAGAGAAGGGCAAAAGAGAGAAAAGAAAGAGAAAGGGAAAAGAAAGAGGTAAGAACACGAGAACATAAGAGATAAGCCAATGTTGAATCAGGCCAATGGCCCATCCAGTCCAACACTCTGTGTCTCACAGTGGCCAGAAATACCAGGGGCCATCAGGAGGTCCGGCAGTGGGGCCAGGACTCCAGAAGCCCTCCCACTGTTGGCCCCCCCAGGCACCAAGAATACGAATAAGAAAAGCAAGGGGGGGGGGGAGAGAGTGTGTTGTTGTATTTATGCACCAACCCTGGTCAGGTCAACCAAATCTGTTTCCAATCCCTACAAGTCTTCTGAAAAGAAACATACTACAGAGAAACAGGAAAAATGACTTTCTCTTCTTGTAGATACAGGCAAAACGACTTTTTCTTCTAAGACCTAAACAGTTCTCACCGCCTGGAAGGGCCGAGGAATTAGTTGGCACTCAGTGTTACCTGCTAAGAAAAAATGAACAATTTTCACCCAATACAATGTGGAATAAACTTGTGGAATTCATTGCCGCAAGATGTGTTGGCAGCCGTTAGCATAAGAGGCCATTACCCAGGGTTGACATCCAGACAATGCTCTAGAACAGGCGGTTTCAAACATGCAGCCCCGGAGGGCGGATCAGGCCCCCAGACCGCTCCTATCAGGCCCGCAGTGGAACTGACCGTCTTCTACTTCTTCTTCCAGTTCTGCTGCTGCTACGTCATCGTGGGTTTGCAGCTTACAGATACACACCTGAACGGCACACTCAAGATTGCAACAGCACAGGCATTTTGATGCAACAATTCAGAGCGAGAGGTGTCCGTTATATCAGACGCTGTTAAAGAAACAAAATATCGCAAGAGGGCTGATGTCTGAAGCAGGCTTTTATTTGAAGTAAAAAAACCCAAACCCTTTGTGTTTGTGTCCTTTATAAAGTTTATCTCTCCGCTACCTGGCACTACATGTTATGACACGCACGGCGTGGCCCAAGAAGGTCTCATTCATGTCAGCTCTGGCCCTCGTAACAAATGAGTTCGACCCCCCCTGCTCTAGAAGGAACTGCAGCCAATTGCTTTTATTGAGTTGGTTTCTTAGTTTAAAAAGGAGCTGCGGTGGCTCAAGTGGTTAAGGCGCTGAACGGCAGGCTGTGGAAGGTCAGTAGGTCAGCAGTTCGAGACCCGAGGGTGCCACATGACGGAGTGAGCTCCCTTCTCTGGTTCCAGCTCCTGCCAACCTAGCAGTTCGAAAACAAGAAATTGCAAGTAGATAAATAGGTACCGCTTTGATGGGAAGGTAACAGCGTTCTGTGCGCCTTGGTGTTTAGTCATGCCGGCCACATGACCACGGAAACGTCTTCGGACAGCGCTGGCTCTTCGGCTTTGAAACGGAGATGAGCACCACAACCCTAGAGTCAGATTCGGCTAGCTTTCGAGCAAGGGAAACCTTTACCTTCTCAATTTAACTTCATTTATATCCCAGCTTTCTACCCAAAGCAGACCTCGCCTGAAACAACAGACAGCATTCTCCCCGTCTCTGTTTTATCCCTTTAAAAAAAAAAAAACAACCACCATAATGTGTGAACATCGTCTTGTGTCCTTTTTCCAGAAAGAATCAGACAGAATCACGGAAAAATGGGATGCATGAGGAATTCGTGGCCGTGTTAATGACTAAGATATTAGACGTACAGATAGACCAAGAAATGACTAATACATGAGACTAATGATTAATCTTGTTTTTAATGGCTCATTTGGGTTCCTAACCCTACGTTGATCGTTTATGATGTTTGTTAGTTTTTACGAATACCAAGAAACCCAAATCGGCAATGTTTTTTATGGATATGGATCAAGATGGGCAGGGGCGGATGAAGGCTCCCTGATGCCCTCAGCACTGACCTGTCTTTGTGCCCCCCCTCCTTTCCACACTGACCTCGTCCATTTCAGTTGTTGCACACCTGCATTTTACTTTTAAACATAGCCTGTGACACTATGAGCTGCGGTGGCTCAAGTGGTTAAGACGCTGAACTGCAGGCTGTGGAAGGTCAGTAGTTCAGCAGTTCGAGACCCGAGAGTGCCGCGTGACGGAGTGAGCTCCTGTCTCCAGTTCCAGCTCCTGCCAACCTAGCAGTTCGAAAGCAAGAAACTGCAAGTAGATAAATAGGTACCACTTCGGTGGGAAGGGAACGGCGTTCCGTGCGCCTTGGTGTTTAGTCATGCCGGCCACACGGCCACGGAAACGTCTTCGGACAGCGCTGGCTCTTCGGCTTTGAAACGGAGATGAGCACCGCAACCCTAGAGTCGGATTCGACTTGCTTTCGAGCAAGGGAACCTTTA
>JAPDNY010000004.1:1914261-1919261 GCA_029375565.1 Gekko gecko
TGTGGCCTGGCGATCCCCTGGAATTACAACCGACCTCCAGACTACAGAAATCAGTTCCCTCAGAGGAAATGGCTGCTTTGGAAAGTGTGGTGTTATACCCCGCTGCGGTCCCGTCCCAAACTTTGCCCTCCTCAGGCCCCAAAAGAATTTCCCGAGGCAGAGTTGGCAATTTTACTCATCTCCCAGGGTGTCTATAGCAGGCAAGCTGGGGAAGAGAAGGAAGAAGAGATCACTTTCAGGGGATGTTTCAGGAGGTGTTTCTTTCAGGAGGTGTTCATCGGGCTTCTAAGTGTAAAAAGAAGAGCTATCCAGTCTTTATTTACATCTTCCTGAAGCTATCCGTTCAGAGAGAGGGCCGTGGGCGCCGCACGTGAGTCCCCAGATTTTTCCGCAGGTGTCCCGCTTCTTTGAAGCTCCCCTAGGAGAACAGCAACCCCACCTAGTGTTCATGAAACTGTGCTGCAGCTCTGCTCAGGTGGAGAGAGACCAAGGCTGTGGTCACACGGTTTCACCGCTGTTCCCTCCTGCATTTAAAATTGCTGATCAGACGGCCGCAGCGATCTCCTGCACCGAAGCATGCTCACTCGTGCAATCCTCCCGGTTCCCTAGTGAGTTTTCCTACACTTGGAAAATCAAGTGCTTTCCGGATATTTGCGCTTTGAAGCCACGATTTCGGCATTCTGGACAGCCATCTCTCACAATGATTGCGATTAGGTCATCTGAATGTCCTTCTTGTGGTGTTTTTTTAAAAAACAAGCTTCTGTCATTGTGCGCATGAGCAATCCTGCGCTGAATAAAGTCAATGTATAAACATTCAAGCGCACGTATAGACTCCAGCGCTCAGTTGTATGTCGCCGGTTACTTTTGTTTGCTGTTGGGGGGGGAACCTGCAAGAACAAGGGAGTACGGTGAGTCCCGGTGGGGGCGGTGATTCGACCATGTGTAAGTGTGCATGCGCAAAGCTAATTCTTTTTAAAAAAACAAGCCATGCCACCCAAGTGGCGGCGCGGCTATCTGAATGGTGCCCGGAGTCTCATTGTGAAATGCAAGCGGTTCAGGGAGGGAGGTGTGGTCATCCCAACCCGAAAAAAAATATTCCCGATCAAATCGCGGTAAGCTTGCCGTGTGACCACACCCCAAGTGAGAGCAGTTACCTCCGGCCTTTCCTGTTCCCTGACTCTAGTCAATTGGCCAACTTTGTGTCAGGCTCCTTAGAAAGGTCACACAGTGCAGGGCTTCAGTAGAAGAATCTGTTTATTGGTGAATCGTAACTAAAGACACGTGTACACCTTGTGTCAGGAATGCCCGGGAACAGCGGGGCTCCCTAAATTATAGTGAAATCAAACAGCCCCCTAAACGAGCTGAAGCCAATGAGTATAGTTCGCGCGCACGGGCAAAGCAAGCAGGCAAAGCGGGCAAAACAATCTAAAAGCCGTTGATTCCCAACAGAGGACTTCTGCAGCTGGAGACACTACAAGGTCAGGAAGATGATAACATACAGACAGTAGAATAGTAATGGACAGAGGCTGGTAGACTGAGAGTACTCCCCTCACATTCCAACTCCATGACAGGGCTACCTGGCAACTATCAGAAAGAGGCCTTCCCACTGGCCGGCAATCTACACTCTTGCTCGTAGCCAACATTCTCGCCCGTATATCCCTGCTGGAAAAGACACAAATGGAACCTTTCCCCTGCTTCTTGCCCCGGTATAAAAGTGGACTGGGCGTGGGAACACAGAAGCATGTGGGAACACAGCCAGCATGACAATGTCCCTTGCGGGGGAAACCCGGATGTTCTGAAATCTAGGAATTGCCGGAAACTCTATGGCAAAACTGTAGACTTTCTGGCGATCCCTAGAGCTACCTGCTATCATTTCCGGGTTTTCCCTGGAAGTGGGGTTACCAGCCTCCAGGTGGCACCTGGAGACGTCCTGCTATTACAGTTCATCTCCAGACAACCAGGATGAGTCCCCCTGGAGAAAATGACTGCTTTGGGAGGTGCATTATAATCTGCTGACTGATTGATTGATTGATTCAACTTATAAACTGTCCTCCCCCAGAGGGCTCATGGCAGTGTACAAAATATATTAACATATCAATCAATCAATAGGTTAGAGATGTTCAATAAAACAATTGGGGAGGCATGTAAATGCTTCCCCAATCCTTCCAGGGGGCCCCCTTGCCCACCCACCTCAGAGTCGCCAGTGGGGGGTCGCTCTCCAGGCCTTCCCTCCATAGCCACGCACGCAGAGGTTTTGGCTGTAGTGGGCGTGGCCAACTCTGAAGCCAGCCGGAATGTCGTTCCTGTGCATTCCTGCCCAAAAATAGCCCTGAAGAAGAGATTGGATTTATACTTTGCCCTTCAGTACCTGAAGAAGTCTCAGAGCGGCTTACGATCTCCTTTCCCTTCCCCTCCCCACAACAGACACCCTGTGAGGTCGGTGGGGCTGAGAGAGCTCTGAGATGACTGCCCGTGAGAGAACAGCTCTGAAAGAACTTGTGACTGACCCAAGGTCACTCCAGCAGCTGCACGTGGAGTAGTGGGGAATCAAACCTGGTTCTTCCAGATTGGAGTCCGCGTTCCTCACCACTATGCCAAAACAATACAATCCAGTAATACATTCATCTGATGGCATCAGATAATAATTTATGTCCGCCCCATGGAGGGGGGGAGAGGGCGAGAGGTAGAGGCCAGGCTTGATGGTGGACTGTTGCTACCTTCAACCATAGACCTGGCGGAAGACCTCTGGCCCTGCAGGCCCTGTGGAACTATACCAGGTCCCGCAGGCAGAGAGTCCCACCAGGCCAGGGCCAGGGCAGAAAAGTTCCCTCCCCTCCCCAAACCTCACCCTCCGTAGTCTCCACCCCCCAAATCTCCGGATATTTCTCAACCCAGAGCTGGCCATCCTACCAGGAAGTGATGTCCGCACACTTAACCACTACACCAAACTGCCTCCTCTCTAGTGACGCAGAGATCCATGGCAAACTCTGAATATCTAAGTATTTTTGCCTATTTTTCCAACAAGTAGGACATTCCTGGCAGCTTCCGGAAGCCAGGACAAGCCCTTTACAGTTGTGTCACTCTAAAAGCAAAACTCAGAAAGCCAAGAGTGACGTCCGTGGGATATCTCTTATGAGGAGCGGCCCGGTGACAGATAGCTGTGCCGCTTTTCGAATTCCCCAGAGCTCTTTATCAGGCTGGGTGTCAGAAAACAAAAGGCAGACCTGCTTTACATCCTTCCGTTTTCTATTTTCTAACACCCAGCCCGATCAAGGGTTATGGGGAACTCAAAAATCTCACAGTGACGTGTCATTGGATTAGTCCTAATAAAGGTCTTCTATAGATTGTGTTCCTGGCTTATTGCCTTATAAACGGAGCCCCTCTTTGCCTTGATTTTTGCTCTTTTCTCTTCTGGATTTATACTTCTGTTTTGACAAAGGGCTGCGGTGGCTCAGAGGTGGCTGCAGACCGGTAGGTCGGTAGTTCGGTAGTTCGAGACCCGAGTGCCGCATGACGGAGTGAGCTCCCATCTCTGGCCCCAGCTCCTGCCAACCTAGCAGTTTGAAAGTGAGAAATTGCAAGTAGATACATAGGTACCGCTTCCGCGGGAAGGTAACAGCGTTCTATGTGCCTCGGCGTTCAGTCGTGCCAGCCACATGACCACAGAGAAGTCTTCGGACAGCGCTGGCTCTTCGGCTTGGAAACGGAGATGAACACCGCAACCCTAGAGTCGAATTCGACTGCCTTCCGAGCAAGGGAAACCTTTCCCTTTCCCTTTTTTTGATGGGTTAGTTTAGACAGGAGAGCAATTTTCCATACTCCCATAAGCCAGTATTAATATTGGGGGCCAAAGATTCCCAAAAGAAGGTGAAACATTGCCTTATACCAATAACAAGCTCATACAAAGCGTTCTCTGAGGCAGATATGCAATCTTTTTTATATATATAAGTTTATCAGTTTTTTGTTACAAAGAAAAAAGAAAAAGGTATACGTAGTACATAGAAATCACTTTGGGGAGTTTACATTAGACATTTCTCTCAATCCATTTATTAACTTTATACCATCTTTTTTGGAACACATTCTCATCTTTCCCTGACAACGTCATATTTAATTTGTCCATTTCCACGATTTCAAAAATTTTCATAATTAACTCTTCTCTGCTAAGTAATATGTCAGTTTTCCAACATTTTGCGACTAGGATTCTGGATACAGTAAGGATATATAGTATAGTACATAAATCATCATGTTTAATTCCATCTGGTATTATGTTAAGCAAATAGGTTTCTGGTACAAATTGTAGATCTAGGTCAGTAATCTCTACTATTAGCTGTTTGATGTTTTCCCAAAATTCACTAATCTTCTCGCACCGCCACCAGATATGGTAGAATGTTCCCACATTATTTTTACACCTCCAACAATTTCCGGGAACATCCTTATAACATTTAGAGAGCTTATCAGGTGTCCGGTGCCACCTGTAGAACATTTTTAATATATTTTCCTTATATGACGTAGCTCTTAAAAGTTTAACAGATTTCCAAGTTTTTGACCAGCCATCTATAGTTAAAAATAAAGCAACCACAGGGCTGACTGGTAATTTAAAAAAACAACAAAAACCCAGAAGAAAATCTGGTACCTGTTGATTCTAAAAGGTCTTTCATGTTGGTTGCCGTGGACTGTATTATGTATTGGGACCAGTGTTCCCCCTAAACTGACTCAGTGTGAGCCAGCTCACAGTTTTTTAGCCTCCGGCTCGCACATTTTTGTCTTGGCCCGGGAAGGCTGACTCCGGAGCAAACCAATTGATGCAGCAGCCAAATCGCTCCCTCACAGCTTTAATGCCAGCGGCTCACAAAGTAGAATTCATGCTCATTAGACTCCACGGTTTAGAGGAACCATTGATTGGGACTGGAACATTCCAGGACTGTTTCCCCCAGAGACTGGCTGAGCTTGGAGATCTAGAACAATAGCCCACCAGGACTCTGGAGGTGGCCAATGAGGAA